>JAKNSH010002090.1:0-13678 GCA_027790015.1 Cymbopogon flexuosus
TCATCTTGCAGCAATTAAATGCTTTGCTTAGTCTTGGAAACAACAAAGTGAAATGCTCCATTGCTGGGGTTGTTTCATTGATGGTTTCATTTCAATCTTGATGACGTGTTAGTATATGAAACCGTGCAGTGACACTGCCCATTGAGACTGACCTTAGTAGGTCCTGAGCCTAAAACGACATACTCCCTCTGTCCCTCATTTAATGTCGTTGCAGCTCTCTTTTCAACCGTCCACATTCATAGAAAAGTACACTGCATCTAGACGTACGTACTGGGGAGCAGATGCATTTAATGTGCTGTATATGTCATCACCTAAAACGACTAATAAAGTGGGACAGAGGAGTATATTATAGTATATTTGGACAAAGGGAGTAGGTTTTTGGGCATTTGGCCGAGATCTTCAAAACCGATCTGCAGTCTCCAACAAATCGATTTGCCGCTTCCTGGCCACGTCAGCAGTCCTGAGTCCTGACAACGTGCTGTACTTGTGTCGATCCTCCTCATCATCGATGCATGAAAAACATAACAGGGGAGAGATATGCCTGCTCAAACTGATATATTTTTTTTTCTTTTCTGGAAAATTCTTGCTCAAGAGATAATTGTATAATAATTTACTTTGGTATTGTTTAGAGCCCTCAAGATTGTCACTACCTCCAGATCCGAGATGGAGATTATGCGAGCTAAAGTTTGTAGGAGGAAATCCTGCTGAAAATTACATGTCTACCTACTACGATCAACCCTATGATCAATTTGCGTGTATTGCTACTATTAATTAAAATTTCCAGTGGTGGCAGCATTATCATCACCCATTTACCTTTTCCACTCCCTTGATTTTATTGGTTAGATCATCTGATTCAACAGTTTGGTCAAGTGACTACCAATTTTGAGTTTTTGGCGGGATAAAAAAAAAACTTCTCCTCAACGATGCCTAGTAATTTTTTCTTTTTTGCGAAAGCGCAAATGCTCACATACACGAGCGCACACTCACCCTTATTAACGCACATATGCACGACCGGCAAACCGAGATTGACGAAATCACCACACAGGCACATCCCTATCGATGGGCACATTGTCTACCACCAAAAGAATAGCGTTGTTAAATCCTAAGATAAATCTAGTAAATGCGAACACCAGCACGTGAAAAATCGAGGAGTTGATCTAGGTGGCAGGTTTAAGCTACGCTCGGTTCGCCCCAACAATTCCTAGTATAACTCCTACTCTATCTGTGCTTAGAAAATAGAGGCATCTAAGCACAAAGATACACAGACGACTGCACTACTCCATCCATCAAAAAATAACTGTCGTTTTAGGTTTCCATGCCGCAAGTTGACTCGATTTTTAGAAAATACGTGCAACATTTGGATATTTAAATAAATTTGTTAAAAAAACTAGATTCAAATATATTTCCGATGATACTAATTATGTAACATAAGTATTAATATTTTTTAATAATAAATGCCGGCAACTATTCATCGAGAAGCGGGAACGACACTTATTTTGAGACGGAGGAAGTACTCATTATCATGGGGCATCATTTTTTTTTTTCAACAACACTCTATCCCCTCTACCTCCATCTCCTAGAGATTCAATGGTAGCTACTATATTCAGATAGGAGAATACTAGAAAGTAGAGCAGTCAATGGAGATATATAGTATGAGCATGACAATACTGGAGACCTGAAGGTTTACGGCGCACCTCGGACGAGAGACATGAGGGGCAAGGCGAGTGGAGACTACAAAGTCAGTGAATTTGGGCAAAAGACTAGATCTTATAATTTTGCAAATGACCATTTTGTCTTCTCTATAGATATTGTGTTTGCAATTTTTACTAATTAAGATAATAAAGTAATATGATATTTCCTAGTTTTTGTTCATTGGTTTTAATTTTCTCATTCCTTCCTGTTGAACAATTTAAGGCTCCGTCGAGGGTAGGAGATGACCGCGTCTAGACAGCAGCTTCGTATGATGCAGTGATGCCAGAGAAATGGTAGATATATACTCATTGCTTTTTTTTTTTGTTTGGTTTGTGGATTGGAATAGATTTGATACATCGTCATCTTATTTCTCTCAAGTCATATGCTAATAACTACTAGTACTGGTACTGCTATGGGAAATAGACTCATCCTACCAAATTTGATAAATGAACTCATGATGCACCACACCTAGGATAGAGTGATTTCTCGAACCGAACACCCTAAAAATCTGTAGTCTTACAAACAATAAAAGTCCTAGATCATTTGGTCTGCTTGAGAATAAAATCCGTTTGTGGTTCTACAAACATTGAGAAAGCAATCATACTTAGTGTCAACTCGATCAG
Organism: Cymbopogon flexuosus; assembly: GCA_027790015.1. Lineage (NCBI taxonomy): Eukaryota > Viridiplantae > Streptophyta > Magnoliopsida > Poales > Poaceae > Cymbopogon > Cymbopogon flexuosus. The sequence continues at coordinate 2,316 of JAKNSH010002090.1, forward strand.
AAAATCCCTGTTTTGCCTCCATAAATAGGTTCAGCTGAGTAGTCTGGGATTCTGGATGAGACTACTGAAAAGAATAAATTGGCATATCATCGAAAACTACCTGGCACATGGATGGCTGTCAATGGCGGGACGCCGGGATTAAGGTCGTTGTCTTTTGTCTCATTTTGGGGGGATGCCAGGATCAAACGTGTGTTCCTCTGTAGTACTGTACTGTACTGCAGAGAAGAGTCAGAGCTAGCAGTGGTGTCCGTCCATCTGTTTCTGATGGTTCAGTTTTGGTGGCAGTTGGAAATCTCATCCTTCCAGTCAACAACGTGTGCGTGGATGACAACAGGGACCAGCACACCACAGTGGCATGCCATTTCAACAATCTCATGTCCATATATCATGTTACAACGATGCACCCACATACAGTATCAACTTCGAGGAATAGTTTGAGCATTAATTTGACAACAACTATGATCTGTACTTGCACCCACCATACAAGTTTGTCGTGCCTCCCATGCATTATTACTCATCATTCAAATATCAAGCATAGACTAGGAGAAAACATACTCTATCTCTCCGTGTTCCAAAATAAGTGAATTTCTATGATTCTTAGAGAAGATTTATGTTACTTGGAAGTTCATATTTACCCATATCAAAAGATATTTTAGCGTGTAATGATTGCACTTTGGAAGTAGAGACAATAAAAAAAAAAAAACTTCTAAACTATGTGGGATATATCTAGAAGTGTACTTATTTTGGGACAAATTTCAAATGCTAGAAATGCGCTTAATTTGGCATATGAAGTTAACCCAAAACATGTAATAACTTCCAGATGAGACCCTATAAATTCCAGTGGAGTGGGATGATTTTTGAGAGGCTTTAAGGTTTTCTTTAGTAACTAGTAAAGAATTTCATATTGGTCATGAGCAGGATAAGTATAATAAGACCCTATATATATTACAAGTTGAGGCAAAAAAGGGGGGCTTTTCTCCCCCAAAAAATATTGGTCATGGACAAACACCTATTGTTTCTTGGATGTAGTAATAAGCATAGTCCTACTCCTTGCAACTAAAAGCACTGCTAACTTAACCAATTCCTCTTTAACCATAAAGAGAACCGAGGCAGCAAAGACACTTTGCACAATCTTTGTACCCATTCCTTTGTAAAACCCATGCAGTCCTTCGTAGCGGACCATCTTTATTATTGCGTCTATTGTACCTGGTGAAAACAGTCGGTGTAATGTCAACAGCAATGAAATTAGACATGTGTGACTGAAATAAATTGGATATCTTGTTTATTATGAAAGCACATGCTTCAGAAACAACCAACAATTTGTTCTCAAAGTATATCAACAGTTTTTTTTCAATGAAAACATATAAACAATGATCTCAAAGGAAGTATATCAAGTCTTTTTCTCGAAGAAAACATATCAACAATTTGTTATTAATTCAGTTGTGCAGTGGACAAAGATACCTGTGTATCTGGACATCACATTGCTGCCAATTTCTTGTTTTGCCTGCAACCTTGACTGCAATTGTTAAGACATAATGAGTAAACAATTAAAGCACCAGTTGTTGTGAAATTCAATCTTTCACCACCCTCCGCGCCCTCAAGATGGATATGTGCCTAACTAGGTGGATCTAAAGCAGACCTAAGTACCAGGCCATTTGACTGAATTTCAATTACTGTAATCTGTAAAGACACACAATTTGAATTTAGGCACAATAGACCCAACATTTGACTAAAAATAATTATTCCATTAGGCTACTTATATAGTATATGAATCCAATCAATTCTAAGAATTTCACAAACATCATGTCTCAAGATTTTCGTAGTCCAATGTATTTAAGAATAAAGTTAGCTAGAGTAATGTGCTGGTAGTCTATAGTTAAAACTTTTCTCAGAGTAACAAGTCTCTAAATAAAATGTACCTTGACGACTAGCAATGGATAAGTGACTACAGTAGCTCCAAGTTTTGCTATTGCACCCAGTAAAAAAACCTGCTCAAGGAGGAAAGTGCAGAGAAAGACTACATAAGTATATGTATGAACATTACCATCTGCTTGTGCATTCACACTGCTAGTTTAATAGTTTGTCATTCAATTGAGAGTAGTAACAAAGAAAATATTTGACTTAGATGGTGATATGGGACAGAGAAGTCATGAGCTTGAATTCTTCTTTCTTGAGTATATGTAGAAATGCACAGTTAGACTTATGAAAATTGCTCTGCTAGTCTTAGAGAGATTCATGAATCTTGAAGCAAAAGTAGTTATTAATGATTAAGGGTAAACCAACACATATTAATTAGTTTAACTTGATGATTACTAAAGCATAATTATTTCCAATAAAAAATTAAATGGAACCCTAATCAAAGGCTATGTATTACTTTCTGGTGCATGACCAAACAAATAACTAAGAACTGCCCTATGCGGCTATGCCCCTATTGAGTAATATATCATGCTCTATCAATGTGGTAACTATCAACGCTCTCCATTAGCTGGCTGCCGGCGCTGCTCTGAACACATACCATAATTATGTACCCAGGCATTTTCCACTAAAAGCAGGATCTTATACAAATGAATCATTTTCTTTGTTTCAAGTAAGAAACAATCATGTGGATTAGAACTTTAGCACAGACCGAGAGACGTTTTGGATAACGAACTAATCATGTAAAAAAAAATTCATAGTTACACTTGATTTTTATGCTTAGGATATTCATAACTTTCCACAAGAAAATACCACTGAAGAAAATCCCATAACATAATCATTTGCAATTGTTACAATCCCATTAAGTAGTACACAATTGCAGAAAGTGGTTTGTGTGGAACATCTAATATAACATTATATGACATCATATAGAAAAAATGAAATTTCATAACAACAATAATAATGCATGACCTAAATCTGAAATTTATCTACCTCCATAGCAGTGAGGTTCCTTTTTGGTAGTTGCTTTCCAGACCGCTTTGACTGCAGGCGCTTTGCCAATGTTTCATAGATCATGAACTGAATCGATGGATTACACACCTGCCATTTTAAATGTTTCAAAGGTTTGGACTTGCAAAAATAACCCACAAACTGTGAGACTGTATATTTCAGAAGCAAATAACTAACCATGATTAATGTTGGAACAAGCCCTTTCCAAAATCCTCTTATACCAGACTCATGATAAACCTCCTGGATCTGTCTAAGACTGATACAAATTAATAAAATGATGTTTGATTACTTTCAATTGTGAAGTAAAAGGCAAATTAGAACTTGCAACTTAAGACACTAGATATAGTTATTTTCAATCTGATTATATGAAACTTCGCTTAAATTTATAATGTTCTAGGTTAGCAAACTACTCCTACCAATAAGAAAGTGAATTCAAATACTACTCATTCAGGAATTTTTGTATTTGTAGATTAAGTGTATCTATTTACTATTTCCGAACAATTAAGTGTGAAAACAACACATACAGTGGCACTTAGCATACTTCCCAATTCTTCCTTTTAGAAGATCTGCCATTCATTTCTGATTAATTTTCCGTATGAAAACAGTAAAAGTCTAGGATGAGGGATTGCCTACATGAGGAAAGAGTGCTAACCGCTTGAAGAGTACCATATGGACGAGGTTTTTCCGACTCCAGTTTAACCAGCCTATCCTTCAGAACTGCATCCTCCAATGAATTGGCCCTAGAGATTTCTTTCATTAAAAGCTCCCTCCTAGACTCCAACATTTTCCTTTTTGCTTGAGTATATGTCTGAAAGACGGCCAATAATAATTACTAATTTGCTGCAGTTTTTGTTATGTGTGGTGTTGAAGCATATTGCATTATTGCAGTTAAATTTAGCCACTTCATTGTCAGTAGGCTAGGTAAAAGCAGGCCCCACATGGAGTTCAGCTAATATACAAATAATGTTTTTTTTTATCAATTAACCACATTGATTCTAGCTGGAAAAAAATTGGATCTGAATCATGGCGAATGTATTAGTTGTAGTTCATAGTCAAGTCAATAAGATTGAAAAAACCTGGAAACTACAAGGTGCGGAAAAGCTTTGTGAAGAACAAAACAAATGACAACCATGAACCATCTAGGTCCTAACCCATAAGGATTACAAATTAGCTTTTGTTTCTGGAAAAAGTAAGACTTAATAAAGATCTTCATCAGCATTGTACTATAGTAAAATAAGACTATAGTATATTTAACGTGTTAACAATATTGTAAGGTCACCTTATCAAGGCTCGACAACAAATATCCAGCATGAAAAGCTTCGCTAACATTCCTATGACTGCCTAATATGGAAGAACATTTCAGTCCCCTCATTTTCTTCAGCCATACAATTTCCCGATATAGGAAAAATTTTGAGACAATGGAATATTGGAATGTGAGCTATTTGCCTGGCCGCTCATACAATTTCATACGTAAACAGCAGATAGGCTCATAACAAGGAATATCAGAAGCAACACAAGTTACACAGCACCGTGTGAGTACAATGGAGAGGGATGTAATGTAACAATATCACTTATAAAGCACTCCCTAACCAGGTCAGTGGTAGTAATTTTTCAGACAGAACTCAATATCCCTGTATGTAGATTCTCTTCTTTAGCGAACTCTATCGGTTATCTTTTTGAAGGAAAATAGGCATTAATTAACCTACTTAATGTACCTGCATACGTGTCACAAGGACCCAGATTGGATTGGTTAGAAGAACATTGATTGACCTGCAACAAAGGAAAGCGACCATGAGTATGCTGAAACATCAAGATTATTAACTCATAAACTAAAACTGAGTGGTACAAAGTACAAACCATTGAAAACTACACTTTTTGGTACCTAAGCTACAAAATCACATAAAATCAGCACATTTACCACAAAACACTAAATCCACCCATCCAATAACATCACAGGTGTACACAAAAGAAGATTAACAAATCCACCCATTTGCTTTAGTTTGTTCCGACAGTTAAACAAAACAAGTGCATCAGTACTAGCAGCAGTTAGCTCACCCAGCAACAGCTGCAATACCAAGCCAAGAAAGCATCCCAACAGTACCATCCCCAAGGCCCTTCTTACTACGAGCAACCGCTATATCTTCCACCTTGTTCTTGAGGATCTGGTAGAAGTAGTAATAGATTCCCTGGAACCACAAAACAGAATGTGACTCAAAGTTCACAACTAGCAGACTTACTGGATATACTCATCCATACACATTGCAGTTGTACAGTTATCGAAATTCAGTCAAACAAAGAAGTAGAATTTAACCTGCGACGCTGCAGTGCCGATGAGAGAGGGCTTGAGACCGCTGTACAACCCACCCCATCCTTCAGTTTGAATCAGCTGCAGTCACTTGATTATTCCAAACTTAATTAGGGAGGGCATCTGGCGCAGCCGCCGCTACAGGAAGACCTGAAGCCCGCGTTGAATCACCTGGAGCATCTGGAAGAGGGTGGATGAGTGGGTGGCGCTGGCGCTGGAGCCGCTCCCGGCCTTCCTCTTCTTCGCTGACCTCTCCGTCTGCTGCCGGGTGTTCACCTGGGGGAATCATCGGGCTCAGAAAAAGGATAATCTTTGCCGAATTAGAGGATAATCTTTGCAAGAAGAGAAGAGGACAGGATGTACGGTTTGGAGAGGGTAGGTGATGATCTGCGCGATGATGCCGCCGCCGGCGCCGGCCAGCCCGTTCACCGCCGCGCTCGACATGCTCCCCCACCTAGCAATCAGCAGGGGCGCGCTCAATATGATTTTTTTTTAAACAAAAATCGAAGGCAGTGCCAGTGGCGGTGCTCTGCTCGGCCGGCTCGGCTCCGCACAGCAGCAGGAATGGGCGGCGTTCCTAGTGGATTCTTCGCCGGTGAAGCGCAGATGAAGAGCTCGCCCAGGCGGCGCCGCTACCGCCCGCCGGCGATGAACCGGGACGTGCGTGGGTCACTATATACACACTAGATCGAGACAGAGAGAGATGAGGGGAAAAGCAGGGGATAGCTTGGGAAGAAGACGACGTCACCGGACCTCATGACAATGGAAAATGAGCTTTTGAAGTTGCTTTTGAAAGTGTTTTTTTTCCTTTTTTTTGTTTCAAAAAATCCAAAAAATACTTATTAAGATTTTGAACAACGTAAATTGTTTCTAACCTTCTAAAATCGTTAGAAGAATCATACAGATAGAATAGATTGGGATTTGAATAAGATTGTTAGAGCTTATGAAAACCATCTAGAAGTTTGGCAATTAGATTTAGTTCTTAGGAAATAGGAAAGTATTAAAAAAAGTAATGGAAACCTCTGAAACATTTTAATTTGTGTCTAAATGTGTTTAAACTACATTTGAGACAAAACTATGAGATGCAACTAGTATTGATGCAACATACATTAATGTTGAAAGAATTCGTTGCAATCTACTTTTTTTTTGTTGTGAGAAATTTTCAAGATGCATTACACATAAAATAGACAGTTTTTTTTTTTTTTTGTGGGGGGGGGGGGGGTGGGTTTACAAGATTTGTATGGATTTTCTACTTTTTCTAAAGATAAATATATTTTTTTGAAATATTCTGGATATATTTTTTATGAACTCTTATTATTTTATCTTGATGCATACTATTCCAATATATCTATAGTAATCTTCTAAAAATATTTATAAGATTAGAGATGTTGTGGTTTAAACACCTTTTTAAGTTACCATATTTTTTCTAACTAAATTAGGACAAAACCATCTTAAAAATTTGTCATCAAGGAGATAATTTGAAGATTTGAAAGTTAGGGGTAAGTTGATAAGATGTTTTTCTAAAGTTTAATGAGAAAAATCATACTACAACCATAGATTTTTTTAAACACTACAACCAAATAGTTTTTTTTTTATAAACAACCAATAGTTTATGAAGATATAAAATAGATTTTCCCTCCTGTACAATTGTATTGACTGACGGGAACATAAATGGGCCAGTCAGCGGGAGGTAAATGTTGTTGTGGATTCGGCCCATGAAACCTCATCCCGTTTGCCCGTACAAAAATGACTTGTCGATGGGCCAACTTAATTAGTTAGGCCCACGAACATACGGTACTCGTTCTTTTCGCATTATACACGGCGCCGCAGACCCGGAGCCATCGGGTTCGAGCGGGCGACGGCGACGGCGACGGCGGCGCACCGACCGCCGCCGGCGAGGGGTACCGAGATGAAGACGGTCAGCCTCGGCGCCTCCAGGCCCTCCACCGTCAGCTTCCGCATGTACGCCCTCTCCCTCCCTCCCTCCCTCACTCCCTCCTATTCCTCTTCCATCGAGACGCCTTGGATCGATTGCTGTGGGAGGAAGAGGACGGCGCGGGTGGCTGATTCGTTCCCCTCTGCCTCCTCCTCCGTGCTGCAGGCCGACGAGGGACAACCTCGTGCCGATACGCGTCGACGTCGAGGTGGACGGCCATCGCTACAGGGACGCCTTCACTTGGAACCCGCGAGGTAGCGTACCCGGCCTCCGCTTCTCGCTTCGTTCATCTCCAGTTCGCGTTCTTCGCGCTCGCTGCCTGGATTGACTCGCTTGTTCCTTGCGACTGTCCGGCAGATCCCGACTCGGAGATCATCAGCTTCGCCAAGCGGACGGCCAAGGACCTCAAGCTGCCGGCTAGTTTCGTTCCCCAGATGCTCCAGTCAATCCAGGTGCCCCCTCTTTTCTTTTGCTTATTACCTGTCATATCCTATCCTGTAAGGTGTTCTGTACTGCTAATGGTCAATCGACTGTATTGGTTTTTCTTGTAGGGGCAACTTGCGGAGTTCCGCTCCTATGAGGGGCAGGAGATGCAAATCAAAGAGAAGATTGTGCCTCTCAAGGTATGTTTTACTGTTCTGGCTAACTGTTGCTCATCAGCAGACTGTTTCAGGGCTTGGTGTATTTTTATCCTCAGATGAATGGAGTTTTTATGTACTCGTGACAGCTTATGTATATGGTGAATCTGCAGATTGACCTCCGAGTGAACAACACTGTAATTAGAGACCAGTTCTTGTGGGTATGTGCATGTATGTTTGTGGTTTTTGGGAGTCCTCATGTCCTGATAATTTGCTTTAACTCCCATCTACTCTGCTCTTGGTGGTCAGGATATCGGCAACCTTGATAGTGACCCTGAAGAATTTGCGAGGACGCTCTGTGATGATTTGAATATTACAGATCCTGAAGTTGGGGTATGCCTTAAACAATGAAGCTCTGTGTGTTCAGTGCAATGAACTGTTTATTCAGCTAAAGCAACAGCTTTTATGATGATGGTTTTCCATGTCAGCTGGCCTCTGTTTACGCATTATAATTCTCCCAAACTGTTATACAGATGGATTCCCAGATGTTTTTGTTTATTCAAATTTTTTATGAACTTGCATTTAACAAGTCATGTAAAGCACTACTATTGTTATTGTCCTTTCCTATTATTTGTGACTTTCCATGGCTGCAGAATTGTGATTTTTTTTATGTTGTGAATTTGCTGTTATATGAATATTTATTGCACTGCAGTTCTTTTTGTGTAAAACTTGTGCATTTCTATGCTGACAAAGTCTTTTTGTTTGACGCCAGCCTGCAATAGCGGTTTCCATCCGTGAGCAGCTTTATGAGGTTAGATATAATTTTCTTTCCTAACTCTATTTCACAATGTCATGACTTTGATATTCCTTTAGAGGCAGAACATATGAAGTTTTTCTGTGGTTCCTTCACATATATTGTTAATCTTTTGTTTTTGTATAAGGCTTTGTATTGAAAAAATTTATTGACTTTGTAGATTGCTAGTCAGAGTGTCTCTGTTATGAGGGAGAAGCAAAATTCTTCAAAGAAGGGAAGGCGAGCACCAGAATTTTCTTCAAATAGGTTTGTGGGAGAGTTTACTCTTTTTTCTTTGAAGAAAATGTAGGGTAACTGGCATAAAGATGCTAATTAAGTAATTAGCACACTTGAGCTAAATACCATCCTTGCTGTTTTGTTTCTCTATATGTTACTTTTGTTTCTCTATATGTTACTGAAATTGATGACCATATTTTGCAGTAAAGCCGTGAACAATGCAGTGGATTTGTTCAAGTATTTTGGCAGCAAAGGAAGCGTCATCCGGTACAATCTTTTTCTTCTAAAAACCTTGATATGTTAATGATTATTGTAGTTCAGTTTTGATGGTATTGGTAGGGAAGTAGTGTCTGACACTATTCATACTCTGTAGTAGTACGTTACTAGTTTACTGGTGTGTTTGGCGTTGTTGAAATCGCCTTGATTCTGCTTTTCCTTTTTGTGTATCAGGAAACGGAAAGAATGGTACCTGTATGAGCCTGTTGTCGATGTTATAGCTAGTGAGGAAGATGGAAAAGAGGAGGTTAATAATTCTAATAGGTGAGGAAAGAGCTGGTTTTTGAACATTCATGATCAGAGAAGTCGGTTCCGTTATTCTGTGTCCTTTTTGGTTTCATGCTTGTCACAATAGGAAGAGAGAATAACGATGCCTAAGCTGTGGTTTAATTAATGAACATTTCTAGATTACAGCTGAAGGGATAACATACATTTATGTTTTTTTTTTATTCGCAGGCCGAAAAAAAGAGCAGAAGAAGAGAAAGTTGCAAGTCTTCAGTCCCTTTGATTCAGACGCAGAACTGCGGACCTGAAAAGGATTGTTGAACAAGCTGCTAATTGTTGTAACCACGAAGTGTTTTCCTTCCAATCCCTGTTTATTGTGGGATGATGGCACCAGATGCCTGCCTGACAGTTGTGTCGTAGGATAGCTATATGTATGTATGCCGTGTGAGTGTTTCTTCCTGATGCCGCGTCGTCGTGTTTAGTTATACCTGCCATCTAGTCTGAGTACTCCAGTTGTTGCATACTTCCTTGCATCTTCAGTGACATAATATTCAGTTTTGGTAAAGATTTTCTTGGTTGCAACGTGTGTTCGTGTAGGTTTGCACCACAAATTCAGAAAAAAAAAAAAAAGACTTCTTCCGTCCAAAAAAAGAATGTAAATTTCTTTTTATTTAAGAATCTTAAGTTTGACTAAATTTGTAGAAGATGTTATCTAAGTTGAAATCTCTAGTTAAGGTTATGGAAATTTATCACATAATAATCTAATGATATGGATTGCACATCATAACATTCAGATATATATATTTTTTTATATTTATTTGGTCAAAATTAAGAACCTTTTGACTGCATCTACTTGTTCTTGTAATACCCTGGATTCGTAATTTATATCCATGGACATTAAATCATACTCCCTCAGTTTTGAAATAGAAGTTTAGAATTGCAAGGTTTTGTAGGTAAATTAACTTTCTACGGTGTTTTGATGAAGGTCGTGCAACTGCAATGCAGGTGCGAGGTGACTGCTGACCTACTGTAGGTGATGTAGAACACCGCAAGCTAGCCAGGGGCAGGAGCGCGCCAGGCCATTGTTTGGTTTGGTTGTTGGCTTGTTGCTGGCATGGCGGACGACGGGCCATTGATTGGACTTTGGTTGCGCGTGCAGCGGGCGGGGCACGTGCCCTGGCGGACGCAGCACGTGGACACCCAATAATTTTGAGAAAAAAAATCCAGAATATATATGTATATACATGTATAATACAATCATTATGTATATTTGGTCCACACTCCACACGGATAAGTTTTTTTTTTTTTTTTTGAGATAATCCACACGGATAAGTTAAAATGCCATGTTTTGCTTGCTGATGCCCGTCCACCATCTAGTTGGGCCGGCCTACAGCCCATGAAGGAAACTCACGAAGGGAAATTGGTGGCCTTCCAGGCTCCAGTGACCAGGTTTCGTCTGTCGCCGCCGCCTCGTTTCAGTCGAACAAAAAAATCCCCTTCGTGAAAGAGAGTTGCGCCGCCGCTAGGGATTAGGGAAAGAGAGTTGCCGGTCGTCGTTCCGCAGATCTGAGCTCTGAGGGCGAGATGCGTCTAGAAGAAGAAGAACAAGCTAAGGAATAGCATGGGGGATCAGTACTTGAATGATTGGTTACATTCATTGAGAAGCAATTTTTTTTCTAAGCGTTCCTGACGAAGACATCATCTCTTGATTTCAAAAGTCGTCTTGTCGAGTAAATTTGTAATGTTCCTTTATTAATGGAGACTTCACAAATATTGTATGTATTAATTAATTGTACTAATGTACTCCGATCTAGCACTGTTTGCTTTGAATTGATGGATATTTAGCTTTACAAATGCCACAATAGTTTTATTTTGTATGTGTATATATATAGTCTGTACACCTAATTTTCAATTCCTGCGTCCGCCGCTGGGCACGTGGCGTGCAGTGCCGTGTCATCGCCGCATTCAGGGGTCGCATCGCATTGCACGCTGCGACTGCGAACGCGAGAGTCAAGTCTGGCCATCCGGGCGGCGCCGCGCGCGGCCGTGGACCAGGAATTAGATGCTGCTTCGCAGCCAAGGAAGAAG
>JAKNSH010002136.1:0-12206 GCA_027790015.1 Cymbopogon flexuosus
GATGGTTGCACGAAGGGAAACAACAGCCTCGTTCTGGTTTGCTTCGCTGCAGCTCCGGCGTACAAGCCCTAAAACATGATGTATATATTTTCTACGAGGCTAAAGTTCATCACAAACAAATTAACCAAACTAAGCATGAGGCTAGCAAGTTTGCCAAAACAGAACACAGTACAGACTACTAATTACATTTGCCTACCAGAAAGGCTGCCTGGGCACAAAAACAAAAGGCTGCATACAGAGCATCAACCAATCTTTGAAACCATATGTACCATGGTGATGCAACTGCCAATCAAACTAAAACGTCATCCCATAGCAACATGTAGAACGCCTTCTTGTGCCAAACTGTGTCACAAACTAAATTTTCTGGCAATGCTGTACAACACATTCATTGCTGGTACTCATGTTCTGCAAACGGCTCTTGTGAATAATCTCCACTTGGAACTTCATCCTCAGTGTGTGCAGTCCGACTTCCAAAAACAGCAGCAACACAAGCCATACCGAATGCTTTGTCATTGGGGTCCACATCAACATGCTTGTTCAACTATTATCAAATCAAATAGAATAATAAGCCACAAGACATGAAGGTAAAGTCTAATTGAACAACAGCACCAATTATATCTTACATCATTAGCCCGGGATATACTTTCAGGCATATCAGGAATGACCACAGGGAGCGCGTTGGCCAGATGTGGATTGCTTGCAGATGGTGTCGAAGCTATGAGCCTCATCAGTGTTTCCCTTGCGCTTCTCTCGACTAGCGATTCTGCTTCTGGCAGCAGAGGCTTCAAGCTAGGGAGCAAGGGAACCGATGAAGTTATAGAAGGTCCACAACTCACCAGATATGCCTGCCCCGCTGAACACACATCAATGACTGGGACATGCACAATGGGGTCAGACATCAATGGCGTGAATGTTGGAACCTGTGAACCATGTAGGGGAATAAGTGGTGAAGTAGGAAGTGGAAGGTGAATTAATGGGTCATGCAGTATGGAGGGAAGATTAAGGGAAGGGAGATCAGTTGTATCCAGCTTTACAGAAACTGTTGAAGAAGGTGGCTGCTCACTTGCTAGCAGCGAACTCAAAGGTGGTAGGGGCAGCGGATCTACAGATGTAGCTGTCAGATGCAAAGGGGTGACAGTGTATTGCAGTGATGATGGGCATGGTGGGCACCAGCAATAGTAAGGCTTAAACTGTTTCTCCAAAGAAATCTCAGGAGCTGGACAAGTGCCAAGGGAGTAAATAGGCGGCAACAAGGGAAATGAAAGAGGCATGTCCAATGGAACTGAGCTAGCATTGCTCTTTGAACAATCTGCATCACACTTCTCACTGGTAGAATCAGGGTTGATTGTCAAAGGATCTGTATCAAGCGGAGCAGTTAATGGGCCCGACCATTCCACACGACGCTTAAGTTTGTCCCTCCCAACAACCCTTGCACATGAAGCCCTTGGTACGCCATCTTTAAAAGTGCCAGATCTGGGACTAAGGCTGGCTTGATAGACAGAGCTTGACTTAGTTGCACTAGTCATAGAGGCACGGAACCTGGAAGTTTTGGAAACAGCTGACTGGAGCTGTAAATATTGATCATGTGATCTTGAAGTACTCAGAAAGTCATTAAGTGATCCCAGCGATTTAACATCACCAATACTTGATGCAAGAAGATAAGCATGTAAATGAGTGGCAAAAGCATCAAGTCGCGAAGTGGAGATGCCAGTGAGATTAGAGAGTGTTGGCCTCCCATCCAAAAGGTTTTTCATCTATGCACACAAAACAAGAATAAGAATCATTATCAATACGTGTGTATTGCTATGTACAACACTGTTTTATGTTTTTGTTTCCACGTAGTTAAGACAAAGGCAATGCATATCTACACAAACCTTTGTAAGAAGTTCCATTCCATGTTCCTTGGACTTCTCAGCACACCAGTAGTAAAATACTTTAGATTCTGATATTCTCATTAGGAAAGAGCGTCCAGAATTATCAGCTGATATTTCTTCAATCACAACCTCTGAAAATTCAAAGCCATTGCTCAAAAGAGCTAGTTGCTCTGAATAACCATCATCACAAACAAAGGTAAGCCGCATGCTAGATGATGGCAGAAGAACAAGGTTCAGCTTCCCTCTGCACATAGGAAATTTACACACATGAGATCCCTGAATATATTGTTACCAGAAATAAGATGACTACATTTTTTCACCAAAGGACCAAATGGCATAATGTTTTGTCTGATAAAGGCATAGACAACACTGCTAATACAGTAAGAAAAGGAAAAAAAAACATTATTAAGAAGCAATGAAATGGAAACCATAGATCAAAGTAGATACTTTAATAAAAAGAAAAATGACGTTACTAAACAAGGGGTGTCAGTGTTGACAAATGCAAACATTAGCATACAGCACACTAGCAAATAAATGGAAACAGACAGACTTTGACATCCACAAAACTCACAGTCTTGGTGTTATTTAAGAACCAAATAAGATGGTATAACATTCCATTGAGACATAAGGTTATTAAATTTACAAAAACAGAGCACAGGCTAGTGTAAAATCTTCATAGCTTGGCCCAACAACATAGGAAAACATACATCTCTATTCCTACAGAATATGCACACGTGACTCACTTAAAACAACAATCCCTTTGAATTAAAAAAAAAAGGACTCAATAAACTGGTTTGAACCACAGCAGCAGCACTGCCTTTCCATTGGCAGTGTAAAAATCTAGGAACCAAATGTTCAACTTGTTCAGCTTTTAATTTTTCAGGTGAACTCATACGAACAAAATATATATCAAAATGATCGTTTTCCTCACGAACAATAAAATACCTTCCATACAAGTCACCAAGATCCATAACATATATATAAGGGCTATTAAATTGTAATTTTTCTTCTACATGAGCAAATTTAAAATATTTATGCACAAAGCATCAAAAGGGGAAAAACGAGTACATAAAAACTACCCAGAATAATTAGCACCAATGATCCCCATTAGGCAAAAAAAAGGCAAAGGATGGAACCCAAAAAAAAGAGGCATATTTAAGTAAAACCAAAGGGACTCCTACACCAGAGTTAAAAAAGCACAGCCATTAATTACAAAATTATTTACGAATGAAGAACTTGGAAAGCCAAGAGCACAAGTGTGGGCATATATACATTTGTTCAAGGTAAACCAAAAAGTAAAATATTGTACAAACTAATTATGCTAGGGCATGCCCAGCAACAGCAGAACACTCGATGATAACTAAAGAAGTTTGCAGATGACCATTGCAATATAGCAAGCATAAGTAGGAATCCTATTGATCAGTCTCACCAAATACTGCAATATGAGATTATTCATTATCAACGCAGGTAACTGATATTGCAAGGCCATGAAAGAAACTACCTTCTCTTTCCTCATATATCAGAGATTATGACAAACGCCCAAATTACCTACAAGTGAAAAGATAAATTTATTTGGCAGGGTGAACAGTGCCATCATCACTAATAAGATGAATTATATAACCCTAGAATCAACATGAACACTTGCTGATGCACATCATTCTAAATTAAGTGCAATGATTCAGCAATCATCTCTTCTGACAATTAATTATGTGTCTTCAAGTAAGATGGGAACACTTATATACTCGCATAGAAAGTACAGAGGATAAAAGAAACAACAATTTTAATTAATTAGAAACTAAAAAGAGCGGAATCACAGGGCAGCAACCACATGATCGACAGTTCGACACTTCAACAGGTCTAAGTGGATTAGGATACTGGTATAGAAGGCAGAAAAAGGACATGAGACCAAATAATGAGCAGAGAAGAACGAAAAATGTCGTTGATGACTGTAGATGGCAGTCCCCCCAACAATGCATTGGATCATGCACTTGTACAATACATACCCACTCCATATGCAGCTAATATAGAATTAGTCAGGTCAGTACTTACAGCCTGACATGCCTAAATGAATTATTGTATCATGAACTCTAGTGGCATGGTAACTTGAGATGCACCAATATATTCCCATGGAATACAAGAAAAATGCAATGATAGACTGTGCATTATTATCACATCATATAGATAGAGTGGCATGCCTTTTTTCCTGGAAGTAGAGACATAGAGAAAGCTACAGGATCACTTTCATCGTCATTCCAACAGCATCTAAGTAAGGATATATTGGTCAATAACATGTTGTTAAAACTTACAAGATTTGAAATACCAGATTATATAATCAACACTTCGCAGAAGGACAAGTTAGCCCCGTCAACCAATGGTAAAATATGAGAACTTAGGATCCTATGAGAGCACTAGACAAGTTCTGGTTGCAAGTGTACAGGGTATATGCGGCTGACTCATGCTCATGCTTCCGAGGAAGCAATCTAATTATCACAAGCATGCTACATGAATATGGCGAGAAGAGGCTAAGTGCATATGATGAGCAATAGAAACATCAGATCAGATCAGCTGGCTAACCTGTACAATATTAACAGGTAAAGGCTAGCTGCAAGCGAGAAGAATATACAAGTGGAGGAGGAGGAAAACTGGTAAATCATGTGAGATGCGAAATAGTAATCACGAAAGAAAAAGCGCAACAAACGAAATTATAAGGGACAAGCAGGCGCTGCTATCTTAATAATGAATCAATAGCAGTGTCATACATAATGATGATGAAGCGAAGTAAGGAAACGATCGAGTATACCAACCTAATGTGTGTTGGGCAGAGGAGGGGGCCTTCCCTGTGGACCTTGCCAACGCGCAGGGAGACGAGTGGGACGCAGAGGCAACGCGCGAGCATGCCCACCTCCGACACCTCGAAGTGCTGCAAGGGAGCGAGCAGATGGAATGAATGAATAGATCCGTAAACCCTAGGCAACCGAAGAGGAGGAGGAGGAGGAGGAGGAGGCAAGGCAATACCTGCGCGAGGTGTGCGATGAATCGGTCGTCGGCGGCAGCGCAGGAGACGTTGAGCGTGAGCAGCGGCCTGAGGCGCTCGTCGGCGCGGCAAGCCCCCATGAGCTGCTGGCGCAGAGGAGGCAGCGGCGGCGGCGGCGGAGGGACACCCTCATCGCTTTCCGATCGGGAGGTCTCCAGGTCGTCGGCGTCGGGGAAGGCGCGGGTTTCAGGCTCCAGCTCCTCCCTGTCCCTGGTGGGCGGCGGATCCATCGGGGAGGGGAAGCTAGGGTTGACCGCCGGGAGCGAATTGGGGATGCGATGGCGAATGGCGAATGGCGAATGGCGAATTGGAGTTGGCGTCGAGCAGCGGAGACGGAGAGATGACCCCCACCACATCCATGATACCAGCCGGTAGATATTTTGTCAACTGGCCTGGGCTGGGCCTGCGTTCCGTGGGCTTCCCAGCGCATACTAGACTGTAGTCCCCCCCAGTTCAGCACATTGGCCCGACTCCATTCTTATGGTGGGTCCATCCCTTTTTTCTATTTTAATTTAAAAAAGACATATTTTGGAGACCATGAAAAATATTGACATCTCATGCAAATATTTCCAAAAATATATTTATTAGTTGGACATGGCTAATGCACGCACGGGGTGCGTTAGCCTTATGGCACGCACGCCTAAAAATAGTAAGTACGAGGGAAACCAACTTTCTATTCGTGGATCCGGAGGGAGCAGACAACGTGAGGACATGAAGAGCGTACCTAAAACCACCCAACGCCAAGCCTGCTTTTGCTTTTTTTTTCTTTCTAGCACGCAAAAAACAGAGGGCATTCGACGATGCAGATTCAGCAGAAAAATAAAAACAGGTATACAATACTGATTCATCTACAAGTACTATCATCCACAGAACCCATAATTTTACAAACAAATGTTGAAGCAGATTTGTTACTAGATGAAGCAAATTCTGTTCTTTTGCAGGACCTAATGTCAGATCCAAAACACAAAAACCTAATGAGAAAAAAGGCAATTAAAATCTTCTGCATAAACAATTTGGTTGTTTAGCATAAGCAACTCAGTACTGGCAAACTGATAAATCAGTTGTATTGCTTTAACAAATCTACACACTTTACTACTAGTATAACGAAACTGATTCATCATTTGATATCAGCACTGCATAACCATATCTGATCCCATGCATCTTAAGCTATTCTTGTATTAGTTGCATAAGGAGCCCTCTCCTGTACATAGTACCTACTGGTTGGCATGTTCATTTTGATGCTTCATGCCCTCACACCTGCAAAATTAGTAGAAAAAGAACTAAGATAAAGCACATAGATGAAAAGTAATGAAAAAGTTATGCGCCAATTCAGGCTTTCTGGCTACAGTTATTATAGTTCTGGCTTCTCATAATTTAAACAAAAAAAAACAGGGAACCACATAATGCCAGTAATCTATAATACTGATGTGCAACACGAAGCAATCGAGACCATGACCTACCCGTCGGCGAGATGGCCACCTAGTCTAGCTTTAGTGGGATTAGTCATATCGGAGGTTGGTGGTAGTGGTAGTGGGTACCAATTCAACAAGCACTATAGTTCCTATTGCATTAGCAGTAAACAACCAATTCAGCCCGTATGGTAGTTCCTATTGCATTAGCAGTAAACAAACTGATTCAGCTAGTATTGTAGTTCTTATTCCATTAGCACATCTGACATAACTAATAAAAAGCATTTTAGCTCTATTGCATAAAGCAATTCAATTATTTTGCATAATCATTTCAGTTCACAAAATGATATAAATTGCTACCAGGGCACTACTGATAAGTTGCCTAACCAATGATATTAAGTTGCTACCGGAATTCTAATAAATTATCTGACCAAATGATATAAATTGCTTACTAGGTTACTAATAAATTCCCTGCAAACAATAAAGTAGTGCCCCCCACAGAATGATTTGTTAGCAGACCTGTTATGTTGCTCAAAATGATATGTTAGCAGACATGTTATATGTTGCTTTGAAAAATAGTTCAATGCTACCAGGGCACTACTCATAAAGTTGCCTAACCAATGATATTGAGCTGCTACCAGAATTCTAATAAATTGCACGACCAAATGATACTAAAATACTTAGTAGGTTACTAATAAAATTGCTGACAGAAACAAATAAAATTACTTGGTGCTACAAGAAGAATTGCTTCAATAGAGATTTATGGTGGAAAAATAATGGAAGAAAAAAATATGAACTACCCGAGACTCGTAAAGGTAGGACACGTCTGATAGACTTCCTTATCAATTACATGAATTGCAACTTCAGCAACTAGGATTACTAGCCTTCCACTAGGCTTAACAGACAGCAAGATGATCTAGCGTTGCATAATAGGACCAGAAAAAGACTATCATTTTATTGCACACATAAACACCTAAAAAACACACACAAGTTGGGTCAACAAAGGTTTCAGATCATTTGATATAAACATAGGTAAATCAATAACTTTTAGAAAAGTAATCCAATAATTTCCGAAAGTAATTCAACAAATTCAGAAAAGCAGTTCATTAATATCAGAAAAGTAGTTCAGTACAGAAAGTTCAAATATAGGATACAATTCAGACTATATAATTTAGAGTAGGCATTTTGGGCCTTGTCAAAATCAGATTAGGCGTTAGTGTCCAATCATTTTTCTTAATGAAATGATTGCTTGGGTACAGATTTATAGTATAATAATAATGGAAGAATTTTTTGAACTATTTTGCAGACAATCGTTGAAAAAATGATGTTCTACTATTTTTGAAACTACTTTGCAGTTTTGGAAGCAGGCATTGAAATGATCGATCGAAAAGCGGGACAAACATAGTGCATTTTCGAAAATTAACACACAAATGGCACTGCAACACAGCCCTAAAAAAAGCAAAAAGGGAGGGGGGGTCCACAAAGGCTGACATTATCAACAAACCTAGATCCCTAGCAAAGCACAACAATAAGTACACTCTAAAAAACAAAAATCCAACACCACTGTATATATAGGCACCAAAAGCCCTTAAGGACAAAAAAAAAAGGCACCAACGTCCTAAAAAGGACAACTTCTTTGGTACTGGAAACGAAATCAACATCCTAACTGACAACCCCCATTTTTCGGTGCCAAAAAAAGCCAGTCTCCTATCATGGTTGTGGCACCTCTCCATGATTCCCAGCAACTTTTAAAGCAAGTGCAGATGACACACAGTGCACATGCTTGGCAAAAATGTTGGGATAACGACTAATATAATACAGTAAAATCATTTAGTAACAGAATGTAAGTTAATTCAAGATTTTCCACGTTTATTTCAGAAATTGACATCAGTCAAAAGTGTGATTTCTACATACCGATGTAGATTCAGTATAACTTGTGATAGTGATACAATCTAAGGTCAGAGCACATTCACATTCAACAACTAGGGACAGAGCCAACCATTTCACATTCTCAAAAAAATCCAACCCACCTACAGTTCGCGTTGCCATGCCCATGCATGTTTCCTCTCTCTCCCTCTCCGGTTGCAGTCACACTCACACAGGGCTAAAAATACACAATCTGCAACTGGCAGGCAGGCATGAGAGGCTTACATATGCAGCTATGTAGATCCAGCAACATAACCAAAAGAAATGAGAACATTGTCCAAGTAATAGAGGTCTTTCATTGCACCGGGATTATTAGTTCCATGCATGTCGATCAGCTCTGAACAGAAGCATATTCAAACAACAGACAGTGAAAAGCACACAAACTTTTGGTCTAGTAAAAATGCATGTTAAAGCAAACTGGATGCAAAGGTTGATGAGAAAAACCTTGCTTACCTGCATCCGAGCAAGGGAGGCAGGGGATCGACAGTTGCAAGGAGGCAACTGTTCAAACTTCAAACGACAGGTGGAGGGGAGCAGCCACCTGAAGCACCACACCAGCAGACCACCAGGGAGGGGGAGCAGCCGCCTGAAGCACCACTGCAGCAGATCGCCGGGGAAGGGGAACGTGGCCGGGGAAGGAGAACGCGGGTTTGAGCAGCAGACAGCTGGGGAGGGGAGCACGGGTTGAAGCAGCAGACCGTCGGGGAGGGGAGCGTTGGGTTGGAGCAGCAGAACGCCGGTGCAGGCTAGGGGTTGAGCCGCACCGCTATTTCACAGACAACATTGTTGAAAAATGCACTGCGCCATGGTGGAATCCAACTTCCCTCCCTCACGAGCACCTTCTCTGCACAGAAACCTATGTCAAAATCCGTCGAAAATCGAAGAGAATTAGAGGGGGATGAAGGGATCTGAAAGTGCATAGGGAGGGAGCGGTGGAGGAGAGGGGATCTGGGAGATCAACTGACATCGAGTTGGATGGGGGACAACATCGAGTTGGTGTGTGGAACAAACCCAAAATCCAAAAAATTGAGTCAGAGAAGGATCTAACTTACTCGATGAGCACCGTGCTCGGCCCTAGATTCGGCTCACCGCTGGATAGCTGAGTCTCCGCCGGAGTCGCCTTCATCGCCGTGAAAGCCGTCCCGTCGGAGGAAGACGAATCGAGAGAGAATGATTGCGGTAGGGAAGAGAGAGAAAGCATGAGTACTGATATTTGAACAGTTGTCTATCCCTCTTTCTATGGCCAGTGGACCAAGCCACCAGCGGTGGGTGGAAAAGCCATGAACCAATCGGCCTGTCGATGATGGATGAACGGTGGAGGAGCGTGCGTCCGCGATGACAAACGCGCGCACGGTGGAATAAAGTCATTACCTTATTAGTTATATAAAATGAGAAAAATATCTAAAAAATCCCAAAAGATCATTTTTTCCTTAAAACTTTCTTCACCAAAAAAATGAAATTTATTTTGCAATCACTCTCTAACTACAAGTTTTTGAAACACTTTGGAGCAAATTAGGTTTTTGGCCCAAATTTTATTGAACTTTGGCTTCTGGCCCTGAGTCAATATTTTTTTGGGATTAACGGTGTTAGCAGCATGGTGAAATGACTTTTTTTACCCCTGAACAAAAATGAACCCAACCTGATTTGGACTCCTAGTTTTCAAATAAAAAAACTTGATTTGGACCCAACCTGAAGATGACTTTTGGAGTGTGTTGGAAAACCCAATGAAAAACAATATTTGCTTTTGAATAAAAATTCCACACTGACCGTGCCAGAGATCTTTTCCATCTCCCCCATAATGCAAGTCCGATCATCCTCAACCACCTATGTACTTTGAACCAATTTGGTGTGCATCTCCTGCCTCTGCCTCTGCGTCGGCGGTGGCACGACCACCACCATCGGAAGTTCGGAATCGAGGACGAGGCCGATGGCCGCGAAATAGAGAAGCAGGAGCGAGAGCGCCGGCTGCCAGACACGGGAACGCGAGCAGATCATCGGGGACGAGCGGCTCAGCGGCGGCGTACCGCGCAGCCGCACACCCAACAAAGAACGCTGCAAAACTGGCCGCGGCGAGCCTGGAGAGCCCGAGATGGGGCGGATGGAGTCGCGCGGGTGGCACTAGTGCCCCAGCAGCCTTGTTCTTCTCCGCCACGACGACCCAGGCGGTTGCGAGTTGTGCGGTGGCGTGCGAGGCGAGGAGCGCGCACCCTGCCATGACGAGCCCCGCGGTCCTCCTGATGTGGCCGTGGAAGGGATGGAGGAGGACGCAGTGGGTGTCGGCGACGCGGAAATCTTCGCGCGCCCGTCGCCCAGGCCACCAGCGATGCCCAGGTCGCCACCCGCCGGCGCCCAAGCCCACAGTGGCGCCCAGGCCCCCGGTGGTGTGGCTCGCGCGACCGTCGCCCAGGCCGCCAGAGGCGTCCTGCCTTGCGCAGGGGGCGAACAGCCCCGACACCAGCCAGCCTGCCCTGCTTTGCTGAGGCCGACGACGTGCGGCTTCTTTTCCGATGCGCCTGGTACGGGCGACGCGAAGAAGAACGAGAAGCGGAAAAGTATGGAGGTGGGTAATTTGGTCTTTTTGTGTTTGGTCCTAATGTTGTTTGACCGTAACGGAAGGCCAAATTCCCAAAGAAAATTTGATCTGAGGCCAGAATCCAAAGTTCAACGAGATTTGGGCCAAAAAAACTAAAGACAATTTTTTAGGGCCAAAAACCCAATTTGCTCGGTTCACCTTTGCTATTAGAAGAGAAAGACCCCAAAGTCCAAACGGTTCAGATCCACTCTATATGTTGAGCGAACCACACCTACCACCTTCCTACTTACGCTTTCGTCCTCGCTTCATGTAAAAGGATTAACCCGAGAATGGTGGGATGGACTCTAGAATCCTCATATGTTGATCTATCTCATTCTAAACAACTAAGATGGGACTAAACTCTCCACAATATCTTATAACATCCATATGGGGGCCACTATGGGCCAGGTTCCAAAATAGGCTGGGTGCAAAGCCTAAAACACATATCAATCGTATGTCATAGCGTCCTTCGCCCATTTTATACCGGGAAAAGGGGAAAAGGGGACCATCAACCATAATAGCCTCATGCTATGATTGCTTCATGACATCAGCATTGGCAGCCCTAGGAGTTGTCGGCCTCAGTAGCCACAACACCCATTGGAGGGGCCGCAACAGTTGCACCCTCTTCTTGCGCCAAAACCAGATCGCAGCACTATACAGCTCAGTTTCGGATCTTCCTCGTTGTTGTTCTCCAATCAAAATTATGCATCTCCTTCCTAGCAACCCTCCCCATGATTCCTGCAGCTCCCCGAGCACGCATACGACTGTGACGTCGAGTGTGTCGAGCTCGGGGCGGCGGTCGACGAAGACGCTATGCTCGTGGCGGCCCTCGATGGCCTCGCCAATGAGGCTCCCGACGCCAAGCGCCACGCCGGCAGCTTCGAGCCCGCACAAGACACGAAGAAGGTCCCCCTCGACCCGAACGTCTCTGATGGGAAGGAGCTGACGATCGGCTCCGACCTCGACCCCAAATAGGAAGCAGTGCTCGTCGACTTTCTCCGCGCGAACGCCGACATGTTCGCGTGGAGTCCCTCGGACATGCCCGGCATACCGAGGGATGTCGCCGAGCACGCCTTGGAGATCCGGCCCGGGTCCCGACCGGTGAAGCAACGCCTGCGCCGCTTTGACGAAGAGAAGCGCAGGATCATCGGGGAGGAGATCAAAAAGCTCAAGGAGGCCGGTTTCATCAAGGAGGTTCATCATCCCGAGTGGTTAGCTAACCCTGTTTTAGTTAAGAAAAAGAATGGAAAAATGCGGATGTGTGTTGATTACACTGGTCTGAATAAAGCATGTCCTAAAGTTCCATTTCCTTTACCACGCATCGATCAAATTGTTGACTCCACTGCTGGATGTGAAACTCTTTCTTTTCTCGACGCCTACTCCGGCTACCA
>JAKNSH010002149.1:0-15066 GCA_027790015.1 Cymbopogon flexuosus
CTCGTCAGTACTACTCCCGTGGCACAACCAGACAGTACTCCTCCGTACTCATAAAACTTGACGTTTAGGACAGCGACACGGTCTCCAAAGTGCAACTTTGACTTCTTGTTTCTACAAAAATATTTATCAAAAACTGAAATATATATACTTTTATAAAAGTACATGTGAAGACAAATCTATTTATATAGTTTTCATATTTTTAAACTTAAAAACTTAAAAGTTATTCATGATTTATACTCCCAATGTTTGACCCAAACCTTTTCTAAAACGACAAGTTTTATTAGTACGGAGAGAGTACTTTTGTTTTATTATTTTAATAAATGTGCTGTAGGGGTGCAAATCCCTTCGGTTTTCCTGAAGAAACAATTAAGTGTTGCAACACTCCGAGTGTGCTATAGCATTACTCCGAGTTTGATTTCTTTTTGATAGAAAGACAAATAAGATGATATGACATAAATAAGGCGATTTCCTTTTTAATATGAATTATAAATAAGGTGATCATGGTGGGTGGGAATCGTGGGATAGCCATACGGGGCAGGCACAGGCACACGGGCACACAGCACAGAAAAGTGCTCCATGTCGCGGGCATCAATGCGCTCGCCCCCACTCTGCAGTCAGTCAGTTGGCCACAGACTCACAGTTCCCGACGGCGAAGGCGCCGAATCAGCCGCCGCCGCTCTACCCACCTCGCCCCCTTCCACCCCACCCCTCTGCCATCTGGGTCCCACCCAACCTTTCCCCACCAGTCAGTGGCACCACGCTACCTCCCCCTGCGCCAGTCACTCACGCAGCTGTGGGCCCCACGCCTCCTTACTCCACCTGCTCACCGCGCCTCTCCTTTTGTGTCGGGCCACCACCGCTACGGCCTCGGCTGACCCGTCCGTCGTCTCCCACTTCCACTTCCACCTCCACCTCCTCCGCCTCCCCTCTCTCTCCCGTCCCCTCCTCCTCGGCTCCTCCTCGTGTTCTCCGAGGCGGAGCAAAAACCCCTCCCTCCCTTCCCATCCCCCCCGCGCGCTAGGGTTTTAGCGCGCCCGGGCCGCGACGGGAGGAGCGTCACGGCGGCCAAGGCGACGGGCGGCGGACGGCGCCGAGACGGGCGTCTTCGCTGGTAAGTGCCGGACTGCCGGGTTTGATTGGGCCCACGGAAAGGGCTGCAATGCGGGTGGGGCTGCGGCTTCCGGCGATCGGGGATTGACGCGGGCCGTCGTCCCACATCCCTGGGAATGGGGGTTTCTGGTGCCCGCCGCGGCGGTGGGGCTTTTGGCTTTTGCCCCCTTTGACGAGGGTTTTTATGGTTTTTTTTTTCTTTTTTTCTCGGGGGGAAATTGGGAATGATGATTTAGGGTCCGTGGAGCGTGGCAGCGCATGGTTGTGGTGCTGAGAGATTGTTCGTCCTTTGATTTGGACTCGATTTTTTTTACCGCAGCTGTGGAAACAATCGGCACTTTTCTACTACAGCCGCACATAATCCTGCACCGGGAGCAGCTCTGTGAAGGCGAGCGCCACGCTTCCCCCGCCTGATCTCCCTCTCGCGGCGGGTCCAGGGAGGAGGAGGCGCCGAGGCGGGGAGATGGCGGGATCCGCGTAACGAGGCTCGCTCGCTCGCTTGATTTCCGGCTTGGGTCGGCTCAGGAGCGGGGAGCGGGAGTTTTCTGCATCCGGCGAGGTCAGTTGTGCTCGTAATCTCCTGCATTTCTGCTTTTCTTGGCAAAAGCGATTTGTGTGTTCAGTAGTCGTCTTGTTGGTTGGATGACAGCAAAGTGCCAGTCTTTGTGGAATTTTGGATTAATGGGTCCTATCAAAATGTACCACTCTCTGGGGATTTCTGTGAGCAGTATTTGTTCTTGGAGCAATTGCCGTCGCCATAGGCTACCAATACGAGTAGAACTGTAAGGGTTCTGTAGTCTGTACAATGCTGGGCACTTGTGGACTGTTACAGGTTGTCGGGCTGGTTTTCTGCCAACTTGGAGTCCATGTGTCCAGCATGGACCAAGCCGAGCGCACGAGGAGGGAAGAGACACTCTGTGAAGCCGCGCTGCTTGAACCGGCTCTTGTGTGATCCCGTGGAGGGGTGGGCTTAACTGTCACATGAAACGCTGTACACTTAGATTACCGATCCTGTTAAGCGCCTCCAAAATATCTTTTTCATTGTAAAATTAAGAATTTTTAGAGGCGCTTATTGATATGTTATCTCTCTCTCTCCCCCCCTCTTTAACTACTCATTAAGCGCCTATGCATTGAAGAGGCCTAAAACTAGCAAAATAACTGAATAGGGTAAAAGAAACTGTACTGATGGGACCCTGTTTCGTAGCAGGGTTACCTAGTTTACGATCCTTAGCATCTCAACCATCTTTGTAACAGGTCTCTAGACTCATGACACACTGGGCTTTACTGGATGTTCCTTGGCATTGGTTTATCTTGGCGGTCAACGACTATTTGTGTGTATACATGTGCATGCTCATTCCGTGTTTGAGTGCCTATTTGTTTTCTCCATGACTGTGATTTGTGACTTTTCTTAGTACACTGTTATTGTGGCTTTTAGGTAATGTACTAATGTATACTTACTGATATGACTAGACATGTGGATAGATTACGGAGTAGTAAAGGCAGAGATAGACTAGACTCACCCTCTGGAGAGGCTCGTCGTTTTTGTGTTTATTTCTGCTTAAACCAAATAAATCTGCCATACTCTGTTATATACAGTCAGCTGTTACAAAATTGATTAACAAATTGCTATTTCTTCTCAACTTAAGCAATGAGCTCAAACAAACTTGAACAAACTCTCCACTAGGATAAGCTTAACCACTGGTGTGCGCCTGCTTTTGCTTCTTGCGACGTGAGTAGTCAGCATGTATGCTTCTTAACTTAAGGCTTTAGGGCATTCATATTATGACTCTTTGTAAGCAGAGAAGTCAGCATCTGTATGGTAAATATCACTTCTGTGCTTATGCCTTCTTGCTTGTTGGGTGTACTATACTTGTTGTACAATATATTATCCCAAGAGCAGCAAAATGGGATCATTTGTCATATCATTTGTTTACCTCATGTATGCATTAGCAGTGCTAGATCATATGCATGATGTTATTAGGTTAAGAAGATGAGCTGTAAGAGTCACTGCCCTCAAAGAAGATTTTTAAGAACCACTATGGTACTACCAAACATTACTTGCCAAAGTCTTCTGACCGCCAGTTGCCAACACGGTTGGCCAGCACTTTTTTTTTTGCACCCGCTCCTCTTGCCTGGTGAGGAGCATGGGGTTGGTGGGTTTCGCACGTGAGGCGTCTGGCGGCGAGGGAGGTGGCTGTATGGTGAGCGGCAAGGAGCGAGGATCCAGGAGCGGCGCAAGGTTGCCAAACAACGGAGAATAAGGGGAGTACAATGGATGGTGGTTTGAGAAAGAGTGCACAAAGATCTTTTTACACTTAAAATCAACATAATAATTAGGATTGCCAAACACTTTGATTTTATGTACTGTAGATTTTTTAGAGTGCAGAATATCTGAAAATTCAGATTAGATTTTAATCAATTCTTATATAAGCGGTTCGAAACAGGCCATTAGTTTGTTCATTTGTTGGTATTCTTGCTACCTTTTTCTCTCTTGTGAACTGTGTACCTGACACCTTTTCTCCTATGTTGGTTGCAGAGAAATGGAGGAGGATCACTCGGCGATACTAGTCTCTGAAGGTGCTATTAAAAGCATCAGACTTAGCCTCTCTACCGAAGAAGAGATTGTAAGTTCTACAATCTGATGCTTTTACCAGTAATTCTAGCATATTTAAATGCTTTTTCTCCAACGATGACACATTTTGTTTTTCTTTTCTCAAGCGCACCTACTCAGTAAACGAGTGTCCAGTGACCCATCCTAGCCAGCTTGGAAATCCATTCCTTGGGTTGCCCCTTGAAGCTGGGAAATGTGAATCATGTGGGGCCTCTGAAAATGACAAATGCGAAGGTACACACTGCTTTTTTTCGGTAAAACTTTTATACATTGTGCTCTAGAGAGCAACATAGCGAGACCACCTTTTTCCTTTGTTAAGAATCAAGTTTCTCTGCATATGTAGGGCATTTTGGGTACATTGAGCTACCTGTACCCATATACCATCCCTGCCATGTCAGTGAACTAAGGCAGCTATTGAGCTTGATATGTCTGAAATGCCTTCGAATCAAGAAAGGGAAGGTACTTGTAAACCATAACTGCATAACCTTACTTCGTTGTTTACTATACTGGCTTTCCTGAATCTTGTGTGTTTTTACACTGGTGTTTCACCTTGGGTTACTATTTATGAAATCATTTTACCTTGCAGGTGAAACAAAGCAATGGAAAAGGAAACGTATCAGCAACATTGTGCTCTTATTGCCGGGTACATGCCAGATTTCTTCTTTTTTCTTCTGGCTTGAAATAAGAGTAAATAGATACATTGGACTAGTTACTGGTATATGTAGGGATATGGAAGTAAATGCCTAAGCTAAAGTAAAGTATACCAGTGTTTCAAATTCAACCACCTTCCTCTGTGGTCTGAATGATTCATGAGTTATTTACGAGAATGAAGACATAACTTGATATACCGAGTCAGTGCTTTAGGGAGGTGTCATTTCACACTGAGATTTATTAAATTGCAGCTAATATGGTAATTTGTCTAGTTGAAAAATATAACATTAGCATTGAAGTCAGTCATATGTCCTTGTTGATTAGTGGATGCCTTTCTAATTTGCAAGCTTGCTTGCTACTTGTCTGGTGCCAGTGCTGACACTAAACCTGTGTAGGCTGGATGAGTGTCCACTCATGTTTCCTGATGATCCCAGAACTTGTTGTTTATAGGATATTCCAGCTCTGTCTGTGAAGGAAGTAAAGAGAGAAGATGGTGCAATTCGCTTAGAGTTGAGAGCACCTCATAAGAGACACAT
The DNA here is from genome assembly GCA_027790015.1 of Cymbopogon flexuosus. Classification (NCBI taxonomy): domain Eukaryota; kingdom Viridiplantae; phylum Streptophyta; class Magnoliopsida; order Poales; family Poaceae; genus Cymbopogon; species Cymbopogon flexuosus. The sequence goes on from JAKNSH010002149.1 coordinate 4,909, forward strand.
GACAGAACGTTCATGGAACTTTCTTGATAAATATGGATTTCATCATGGTGGATGTTCTCAGCATAGGATACTGCTTGCAGAAGAGGTGATATTCTCATGAGTTATGTTTTCAAGAGATTTGTTTTGGTAGCTTTGATAAATTCCAGGTTGTTTGAATAACCCACTGACACTGATTCATTCCTTCATTATTTATTAGGCTCTGAATATATTGAAGAAGGTTCCTGATGATACTAGGAGAAAGCTAGCTCAACGGGGATATATTGTTCAGACTGGGTATGTGATGAAGTGCCTTCCAGTACCTCCGAACTGTCTGTATATTCCAGAGTTCACCGATGGGCAGAGCATCATGTCATATGTGAGTTTTCTAGTACACGTATCTGGTAGTTTCTTTTTCTACTTCTTGTTGAGTCCTATCTGATGTCCTGATTTACTTGCTTCTCATATCAGGACATTTCAATAGCTTTGCTGAAGAAGGTGCTTCAGAAAATAGAACAGATTAAGAGATCAAGATCTGGTTCCCCAAACTTTGAAGCACATGATGATGAATCATGCGATTTGCAGCTTGCGATTGGCCAGTACATACGTCTAAGGGGCACGACAAGGGTATGCGGAACAATAGATAATTTAAATCTATTTACAATTTTACATGGTACATGGAAAACGGTCACAATTTCTTTATAACCACTAGAATTACAGAAAGCCCTGCACCCTTGCAGTACCTCTTTGTGCTGTGATCGGTTTTACAGGCACCACTGGCATTTATTTCTGATCAACCTTTTTATTTCTGAGTTGTTGTTTATATTCTCCACGATAACTTTTGTATCTTATTTTGAAGGGCCCTCAAGACAACACCAAACGGTTTACTGTTAGCAGTGCTGATTCAGCTGCATTGTCAACAAAACAGTGGTTAGAAAAAATGCGGACACTGTTTATCAGCAAAGGGTCAGGTTTTTCATCTCGCAGCGTTCTGACAGGAGACCCATACATTGGGCTAGGTGTAGTAGGGCTTCCTTCTGAAGTTGCGAAGAGGATGACCTTTGAAGAACAGGTTACCGATATAAACATTGACAGATTACAAGAGGTGGTAGACAAGGGGCTCTGTTTGACCTACAGAGATGGTCAAGCAACATATGCCATAACTGTTGGATCAAAAGGGCACACAACACTTAAAGTTGGTCAAACTATCAGTCGGAGGATAGTTGATGGGGATGTTGTGTTTCTAAATAGGCCACCCAGCACACATAAGCATTCGCTTCAAGCTTTCTACGCATATGTGCATGATGATCATACAGTCAAAATCAATCCTCTCATGTGTGGCCCCTTTTCTGCTGACTTTGATGGTGATTGCGTGCATATATATTATCCGCAATCGCTTGCTGCAAAAGCTGAAGCCTTGGAGCTTTTTAGTGTCGAGAGACAGCTGATTAGTTCCCACAGTGGGAAGGTTAACCTCCAGCTAGGTAACGACTCGTTGGTTGCTATGAAGGCTATGTCTAACCGAACTGTGTTACACAAGGAACTAGCAAACCAGCTGGCAATGTTTGTGCCATTTTCACTTCTAGCCCCTGCTGTAATGAAGCCAATTCCTTCTTGGACAATCACACAGATAGTGCAAAGTGCGTTACCAGCTAAACTGACTTGCCAAGGGGACACACACTTGGTTAGGGACAGCACAATCTTAAAGCTGGATCTTGACAGAGAATCTGTTCAGGACTCATTCCCAGATTTGGTTTCCTCCATCCTTCGTGAGAAGGGTCCAGCAGAGGCTCTGCAATTTCTGAATGTGCTGGAGCCATTGTTGATGGAGTTTTTATTTCTCGATGGTTTGAGTATAAGCCTGCGGGATTTCAATGTTCCCAAGGCTCTATTGGAGGAAGCACAAAAGGACATTCAGAATCAGTCCCTTATTCTTGAGCAGTCAAGGTGTTCTACAAGTCAATTCGTAGAATTACGGGTTGAAAACAATTTGAAAAGTGTCAAAGAGCAGATTTCCGATTATGTTGGGAAATTCTCTGGCCTTGGGGTGCTCATTGATCCTAAGAAGGAATCCTCAATGTCAAAAGTAGTTCAACAAGTTGGTTTTGTTGGATTGCAACTTTACCGTGAGGGAAAGTTGTATTCAAGGCGCTTGGTAGAGGACTGCTTCACAAACTTTATCAATAAACACTCAGCCATTGGAGACGAGTATCCGCCAGAAGCATATGGGATTGTGCAAAGCTCATATTTTCGCGGTCTAAATCCATACGAAGACCTGGTACATGCGATATCCACTAGAGAGACTATGATCCGCTCCTCTAGAGGGCTGTCAGAACCTGGAACTTTGTTCAAGAATTTAATGGCCATTTTGAGGGATGTAGTGATTTGTTATGATGGAACTGTGAGAAACATTTGTAGCAATTCCATCATTCAACTTAAGTATGGGGAAGATGATGAAACTGATTCTCCAACTGATGTACCTCCTGGTGAACCTGTGGGTGTCTTAGCTGCCACAGCTATCTCAAACCCTGCATACAAGGCTGTATTGGATTCCTCCCAAAGTAACAATGCTTCATGGGAGTCAATGAAGGTAGTAACTTAATAAATATTTCTTGGTATTTAATCAAGGGACCTTGTTATTACTTCTTAACACGTTTATTTTATTATTGGACGATAACAGGAAATTCTTCAGACGAGAACTTCCTATCAAAACAACGTGAAAGATCGGAAGGTAGTCCTATTTCTGAATGACTGCTCCTGTGCTAAGAAGTTCTGCAAGGAGAGGGCTGCACTCGCAGTACAAAGCTGTCTTAAGAGAGTCACACTTGGGGATTGTGCTACTGATATCTGCATTGAGTAAGTTACGATAAATGAAGTCCTAAATAACTGCCACCTTGCCCCCTTGTCTTTGTGGATTGCTCTAAGATCCCATCTTTTGGCTAGCAAAGCCACTTAATCAGTTTTTCTCAAGATAAACTCCGATTCTCCTTTCTGTTTGATTGTTTAATGGTCGTATATCCATGTCCCTTTGAATTAGATGCTTATTTTCCATGTTTGAGTAAGCAGCATTTTTGGGCTCCCTTAGTCCTCTGATTTCCCTGTGAGTTGTGCAATGCTATGCAAGTTGACAGATCAGTTTACCACTTGGTTGTTTACATATGCACTTGGCTGAGACATACCTACTTACTGAAGTAGCAGTTGTGAGAAAACTCAGTATGCTTTCTAATCAAAGTGGTTAAATGCATGGTCAGATCATTCTTAAAGTGAATAGATGCATGATGCTCTTGTGGTGAAGATTTTTTTGCTTATTTCTTTGGGGTTAACCACAAATATGTTGTTTGCATTTTCAGGCATCAGAATCAGAAGCAAATAAATTTAGATGGAACATCTGAAGCTGCCCCAACTCTTGTAGGCCATATTCACCTGGACAAGGTATAATAATGGTATATGATTTGTACTTCTTTTTTTTTTGCATAAATAGTTTTTGTAAAAAAATATGCATAACTTTTTTTTGCAGGGACATTTAGAAAGGATAAACATTAGTACTGAAGACATTCTCCAAAAATGCCAAGAAGTTTCTGGGAGATATGGAAAGAAGAAAGGACACCTTTGCCACCTCTTTAAAAAAATTACTTTTGCTACTTGGTAACTTTTTCTCAGTTTCCAACTATGATCCTGTGAGCTTTCATTTGTTCAGCCTTAGATTCACATCATGATTTGTTTAGATATGCCTCTGGTTATAGTGTTAGTACCAGCTATGAATGTTGGTGGTGCTGCACAGCTGCAGTATTACCAAATTCGTCAGATTAATTAATCTTCTGGGCAAAGTTTTTAGTGCTTGAAAAGGGTCCTGGGTTTGAGGCCTAGCTAGAGTGGGAGGGAGGGAGGGAGGGGATGTGTTCTTGATGAGAGGTGACATCCTACTTGTACTATGTCCCACACGGAGGCCTAAATTAAAATTTTTGCCGTTGTAGAATAGACACATAATCAAGCTACAAAAGTTTGCTCCTGTAGTACACAAGAAATAAAATCAGGCTGCCTTGAAAACTAGAGCCATCTCATTTTTGGACAAGTCTACAGAGAAGATCAAAATGGATTCGCTAGACTACAGCTGATGGGAAAGAAAGGGGAAGTGATACAATAGCAACTTAGTGTTAGCAGCATGAAAATTGGACATTTCCTTTGCTTTCAGTTGGGTGTGACTTTGTCTTTTCTATAGCATTACAAGGGCATGCTCAACAGCTTAAGTTGTGCTTGAATTTGAAAGGGATCATCTTTTGCTAGTTGCATTATGTACGTATATTAAAGTTTGTTCGCTTTCTAGTACGTTTAATGAGTGGATTTGATGTTGCTTGTATCAAAGAGTTAATACTAATAAGACGGGAGACAATGTTAGTTAATGTATTGTCAGGGTTTTTGTCTGGGGAGTGGGGACATGCACATTGGTTATCAATATGTTATATCTATAAGTATTTCTGTCTTTTCACTGTGACCCATTTTATGACTCATTGCTGTTTATTTGACATGATCCTTACATTATTTACATTAGTTATAGTTGATCTAAAAGGTGTCAATTTAATCCTTTGCAGTGATTGTTCATTCACTCAGATGACAATGGACGGAAAGCTACATCATGTTCCATGTGTGCAGTTCTCTTTTTCTGATGAGAACACTGTCTTATCTGAGTCTGTTGAGAGAGCAGTGAATGTGATAGCTGACTCTGTCTGCTCAGTGCTTTTAGATACAATTGTTAAAGGTATAGTGAATTGGACAGACTAAGTTTCGTACTTTATAGTTTCATTTACTGGATAGCTTCAAATTTCACTTAATCCATTCAAATAAAGGTTCACTGAGGACTGCTGCGAGCCTAATTTTTATTTCACAATAATGGCACATATGTAGAGTAGAGTGGTTGTACAGTGGATACCTGTGAGGGCATCTTAGTGGAACTCATCATTCCCAGCGGACCATGGTTCTTTATTTCTACTTATGTGGGACCATTGGCAGAACATCAGCTTTGTCTTGTACCTCCATAAATGACTATCTTGGCTGAAGGGAAATTGTTTCCAATAGATAGGCTCTTTATTTTTAGTCCCGTGGCCCCATTTCTAGCGTCTAGAACTTTGGATTTAATCCTGAGTCCCAGTTCATGGTTATGGATTATGGGGTATACAGGCAGCAGGCAGAATCGACAAACTGGGCAGGATTTTTCTAGAGTATCATGCAGAAGAAACACTTATTTTTTCTTGTCAGAACTCAGCAGAAAGCTTATGATGCCTACCCCATATTACCAACTCAGATACACTGAACATACGTCAGTATTCTTATACCAAATAGATGTTTTCTATTTTGCTGATATAATAGTCATTTTTTCTCTATATTAAAATTAATAAAGTGGATGTGGATGATACACGTTTGAACTTATAAGATCACAATATTTACTTCATGGCACCTTTCAGTTTAACAGGGAAAATATTACATTCACTATCTGCGATGCTATCTGTGATTAAAATGTTACACTATTCTGGGTTTTACTGTTGTTTAGGTGTAAAACTATGCTTGAGGCCATACATGTTCTTTTGTCAACTCATTGATGATCCTAAATTCACCGTTAGGTGTTCCCTAATGAAGGGAAGTGACCTTTACCTTAATTGTTTGGTGTTCTCGTTCAGGTGATCCTCGAATTCAAGAGGCGAAAGTTATTTGGGTTGAATCAGATGCGACCTCGTGGGTAAAAAACTCAAGGAAGGTATCGAAGGGTGAGCCAGCGTTAGAAATCATTGTTGAAAAAGATGATGCTGTAAGCAATGGTGATGCCTGGAGAACAACAATTGATGCCTGCTTACCTGTACTTAACCTCATTGACACAAGGAGGTCTACTCCGTATGGCATTCAACAAGTGAAGGAACTTATTGGCATCTCATGTGCCTTTGATCAAGTTGTGCAGGTTTGTCATCCAAGCATCTTTTAATATTAATAGTAAGTCAGCAGTTTTGACTGCAGCGACACCATAGAGGGACATTTTCCGAACCCAAGGACTTCTGGGGATTGTTTGATCTTACCTTGTTTAGGATCAATGTCTGTTCTAGTTTGATTGGCTTGTGTTGTATAATACTTATTACAGTGAGAGCACTTTCTTATTCATCGTGCATCATTTGCATTGATGTTCATATGCTTGCTTATTTGTTCAGCGGCTTTCAATGACTGTAAAAATGGTCAGTAAAGGAGTTCTCAAAGACCATTTGATACTTGTGGCGAACAGCATGACGTGTACTGGAAGTTTGATTGGGTTCAACATTGCTGGCTACAAGGCAACTTTCCGTTCGTTGAAAGTTCAAGTGCCTTTCACTGAGTCCACTTTGTTTGTAAGTTTGTACTTGAAATATCTTGTCCATAATTTCTTACATGTCGTTGGTGCTTTGTAATCAAATATCATATTTTGTTTTTGTAGACCCCTATGAAATGCTTTGAGAAGGCTGCAGAAAAATGTGATTCTGATTCATTGGGATGTGTGGTTTCATCATCCTCATGGGGCAAGCATGCAGCAGTTGGTACTGGGTCATCTTTTCAAATCCTCTGGAATGAAAATCAGGTATGCTTATGTTATCAACAACAGATTATTGCTTATGTATCACTATTTCAGTAGCAAATGTTGAGCTTATATCTTATCAAGCCAGACTATTTTTTGTGTCACCAGAAAGCTCTTCTTTTGGTTGATATGATCTAACCATATGGATTTTTCACTAAAATGTTTAATGTCTTTGTTGCAGCTGAAAAGCAACAAGGAGTATGGTGATGGGCTGTATGATTTCTTAGCGTTGGTCAGAACCGACCAAGAAAAGACAGGGTACATGTTCTTGGATGACGTTGACTACCTTGTAGAGGAGAATGCAGTAGATGACATGTGCTTATCTCCTGAGCCTGATGGGAACCTTGGTAAGCCCACCTTTGAGGATAATTTCGAAGAGCAAAATATTCAGAAAGGCAGCTCTTGGGAAAATGGCACAACAATGAACTCAAGTTGGGATCAGAATGCTAGTGCTGCGAATGATTCCACTGATTGGGGAGGCTGGAGTAGTGGAGGTGGAGCTGCTGCAAAGCCAGCAGATAAAGATAATTCATGGGAAGTGCCTGCTAAGGTGCAGGACAATTCCACTGATTGGGGAGGCTGGAGCACTGAGAAGCCAACAAGGGAGGCAACTGTATCTGGACAACCAGCTGAAATGGATACTTGGGCTGATAAAGGTGCTAAAATGCAATCAGATGCGGGTGATGATAATTGGGAGAAGAAGTCCAGCACTCCTGAGGCATCAAATAAAAATGACCCATGGGGCGAATCAGAAAATACATGGGACAAAAGAAAAGGAGATGGAGGTGATGGTGCCTGGGAGAAGTCTGATGATGGCCATGGCAATTGGGGGCATCCCAGCAGCTGGAATGGGCAGAGTTTGAATGTAGATCAGGACACATGGGGAAATGCCAGGGGCAAAAAGAAGACAGATGGTAACTGTCAATGGGAGCAGCAGTCAAGCACTTACAAACGGAAGAGGATGAATGCTGATCATGATTCCTCCTATAACAATGTGATGCCATCATCAGACAATGCTTGGAATGCAGATGAGGGATTTGGAAGACCAAATGCCAAGTCTAATGCAGGATCCAGTTGGGGTGAGAAAGATAAGATGGAGTCTGATGAGCATCCGAAAGACACAAAAAAATCAGACACATGGAATACAGGGAAATCAAATGAAAGTCCATGGGAAAACACTGATGCACTACAGGATTCCTGGGTTAACAGTGCGCATCCGAAAGTCACAAAAGAATCAGACACATGGAATACAGGGAAATCAAATGAAAGTCCATGTGAAAACACTGATGCACTACAGGATTCCTGGGTTAACAATGCAACTCGCAATAACGACACTCAGGATGGTTCATGGGACAAAGTAGTAGCTATAAATGCTCCTGATTCACAGCTGGATTTATGGAGTAATGTGACAATTCAGAAGAATGATGCACAGAATGATTCTTGGGACAATGTAGCAGATAAGGCCCCGAATTCTGCCGCACAAGACTCCTGGGGTAATCTTGCCGGAACACCAGTGGGCAATTCAGATGCTAAGCAATCAGATTCTTGGGATGGCTGGAATGCTGTGCCTGCTGAGAACTCACAAGGTACTGCTCAATGGAAAGAGAGAACTGATTCTGGTAACAAGGACTGGAAATCAGATGGATGGGGTGCCAAATCTGGTAACTGGAGCAGCCAAAGAAACAATCCTGGGAGACCCCCAAGGAGACCAGATGAGAGGGGCCCACCTCCACCAAGACAACGGTTTGAACTAACAATAGAGGAGAAGAACATTCTTCTAGAAGTTGAACCCATGATATTCCGTGTGAGAAGGATCTTCCGTGAAGCATGGTAAATCGACTGACAATCGCTTGCTGATTTTATGTGCTTCATAGTACTTGAAATTTCTTTAATTAAGCAATGAAAAGTGTGATTGATGTTTTACATGAAAGAATGTGATATGCATGACGGCTATATTGTTTTTATGCAATGATAATTTTGAATTCTAATTTTGTCTAACTTAAATTTCTCAGTGATGGTGTGAGACTTAAGCCAGAAGACGAAAAGTTTATCCAGGAGAAAATTCTCGAGCACCACCCGGAAAAGCAATCCAAGGTGTCTGGTGAAATCGACCATATAATGGTATGATTTTACATTTGACTTTTGGGTTCTGCATTTCGTCATGTGATCATCTATCAAAGATTCCACGGTGAAAATAAGTCTTATTTTGGAGCCTGGTTTGTAATTGCCTTGCTTTGACAGGTCAACAAGCATCAGACTTTCCAGGACACTCGGTGCTTTTTCGTTGTGTCCACAGATGGATCCCAAGCAGATTTCTCCTACTTGAAGTGCCTGGAGAATTTTGTAAGGAAGAACTACAAGGAGGACGTGGACTCATTCTGCATGAAATACTTAAGGCCTCGTCGCAGGCAAGCACCACCACCGCCTGATGTTGGGACGGTACCAGGCGCTGAAGCTGAGCTTCCACTGTCTACCGCAGCTGATACCGAGCAAGGCACTCCAGCCCCTCCAGCAGAGGTTCCACAAGAGACTCTGGGTTCTCCTGCAGTGGCTCTGGAAGGAACTCACAGTCCCAGGCCAGACCCAGTCGACAATACTGATCTTCTTGGAAAGGAACCTGATCTGACTCCAGCTTCTCCATCTGCGGCACCAGAAGAGGCTCCCGAGCCAGACCCAACCGATGATACCGGGCTTCAAGGAAAGGAGCTTGATCTGACTCCATCTTCTCCAGGTGAGGCTCTGCAAGCATCTGCGGACCCAGATTTGACGCTGACTGATGTTTAGGCTGTATGAAACTGCGGCATGTATACACCAGACCTGTGCTCTGAGCAAGTGACCGCTCCCTTGCTAGTCGTTGGTTGCTTCCCCTGACCTCATCTGGAGAGGCAGTAGCGGCAAACATTTAGTTCGAAGTGGCCGCTTTATGTCCTTTTTGCCTCAGCCCTGATGGGAACTATGTAAATCCTTGAGAACAATGTTATTCTGCCGTAGCCGTATCTAGTTGAGTAGTTACCCCCGTGCCCGTGTCTGTTAATAGTTCCTCCATCTGCTGTGAAACCTTGTGATGGTTTCTGGGCTTTGGCTTGCTGGGGTTGATGCAAAACTCCAGGACACCTCGATATCATGTTTGGTGCCGTTGTTTGGTTGTTAGTGGATCATCAAATCAGCCCTGTCCTAGTCCGCGGGTGCTTGTTGAACTAGTAGATAGTATTACGTGGTGAAATGATGGCCAGTTTTAAGCTGTTTCTGCTTTGCTGTAGCGTGTTTGACTATACGACGTTAAGAATTAAGATGGTCCCTGAGCCGAGCGAAATAACAAGTGTAATAGAATATTTAGACCGCTTATTCAATTATACGTACTCTCTGTTTCAAATTATAAGGTGTTTGACCTTTTTAATCCAATTTGATCACTCGTCTTATTTAAAAAAAATTATGTAAATTAGTTAAATTTAAGTAATTTTTGATTCTTGAAAACTATTTATCAGTAAAACAAAGCCACAACAATAGAGTTTTTCCTATACAATAGGCTTACCAGGCCCACGGCCCACGGGACCAGTCCACGGCCCAACCCGCGCTGCTTGGGCCGCCAAACG
>JAKNSH010002477.1:0-14881 GCA_027790015.1 Cymbopogon flexuosus
ACCTGCAATTCTGAACTGCCAAAAAAAAAAACTGTAGTTCTAACTAGGTTAGTGTGCAATTTGTGGAATCCTACAAGATAGTGTCCATGATTACACTAGTAATACTGTGTAACCATAACACATTAAGATGAAACAGAACGAATGATCCTTTATCTTTAAGGTTCAAAGATTATCAGGAACAACACCAAGATAGCACATGTCCCCATTCCTCACTCCTCACAATGGGTAAGAGACATAAGGCGACATTAATACAAATCATATCCAACAGTAGCTACACGAAACATCTATAAAATACTTTGTTTTTGGTGAAAACTACTGTAGCGGGAACGCACTATTCACCAGACCAGGATCCCCTCACAGTTTCCTGTAGCTCTAAGTTTTGTGAAGCTACTGTAGCGGGAACGCACTATTCACCAGACCGGGATCCCTCACAGTTCCTGTAGCTCTACAGTGACGGATCCCGTCCACAGTAACGGATCTCACCAGACCAGGATCCCTCACAGTTCCCTGTAGCTCTAAGTTTTTGCGAAGCTACTGTAGCAGGAACGCACTATTCACCAGAACGGGATCCCCTCACAGTCCCGGATCCCCCGTCCACAGTAACGGATCCCGACTACAGTGCAAAACCAGCTACAGTACGGATCCCGTCCACAGTGCACACCGTTATGGAACAGTAAAAAACCGTTAACAAATAGTACCCTACCCGTTAACAAATAGTATGTACCCGCTATCAAACAGTACGAACCCGATTTCAAACAGTGTAAACCCATACCAAAATAATACAAACCCATTAAGAACAATTGCATATATTTTTGGTTTCCTACCCGCGCGAAGCTCGGGGGGTCACAGGCTAGTATGGCATTGAAATTTGAATCTAAATCAGCATTAGGCAGTTCCAGTAAAACAGAATACAAAAGTATTGATTCTCATTCAGCTTCAAAGTAAAGCAGCTGTTCAGGAAATTTCCCAAACTGAAGTTGAGACCAAAATACAATATGCACAAAATAGATCTGTTGATGTTACTAAGAAAAATCATTAAATTAACTTACTCGCCATGGCATAGAAAGCATACGGGTGCTCTTCATAACCAAACATTTCTCGCAGTTCATCTCCATAAAATCTGTAAACCACCATACCCATGAAAGCAACCACCTAAAGACAACAAGAAAAAAACAAGATTATAAGAGCGAAAAAAGATGTATATGAGTGTGCAGTTCACTATGGTCGTCCAGGCCTCTTGCTTGATCATGTAAAATAGTAAAATACTGTGTTGGTCTCCCTTGATGTAATCATAAAGGATACCATGTTCTCGCTCAACGTAAATCACAAGGATGAAAGGGAAAGGAGATGAAATGAGTGCAGATAACCACTGCAAATAGCTTGAGTCATGCATGATGCTCATTTTTTAAAAAAATAATGCAGAAAACAGAAAAAAAAAATTGACATGTATTTCTAGCTTCAGCTAAATCAATGAAATCTAGAAAAGAAAGAAAAATGATTCAGCTCAAAATAATGTTAATACAGAATCACTGAATCTGTTGTAACGATGTATAAAAGGTGCGAGTATCTTACCAGTTGCACAATAAAGAAGATCAATGTGTGATCCCTAACAACAAGAAGTTGAAACTTCAATCTTAACCACCATCGATCTGGAGGAACATTTGCACGAAGAAAGAATGCAGCTCGACATTCAGTGCAATGCGAAAATGCAAAACCTTCCTGGGTGTTGTGTTACAAACATACTAGGTTAGAGCCAACTAGACTAATAATGATGAATAGAAAGTGTCTTTAAGTCTGTGCAGTGTAGAGAATAGATGCTCTAGAATCCAGACCTTTGTTGATCTCCAGTTATCAAGACACGACCTATGGACATACTTCTGTGTTCCCTTGCAACGGCAGGGCGCAATCAAATCATCACCTACTCCAACAGGTATGCAACAAAACAAACACAAACTAATAAATATTAAAAAAAATAACAAGGCATTTCAAATTCCTTAACAACTATCTATCTAAGAAAAGTTCTGATAGTTATAGAATAAACCTTCATTATCGAGGCAAATCCGGCATTGAGGAATGTCTTGAATAACAAGGTGAGTTTCTTCATTGGCATATATATCTTCATTGTCATCGTCAACACTGACTGGCTTGATTTCACATGACGCTAGATTCTCTGTTGATCTCTCTATCAGGTTTAGTTGTGAACTTGTTGGCTGTGAATCTGACACTTGTGCATGATCACAGTGGGGCACAAACTGCATTGTTTCTTCTGTTTGAGTGCCATGAGAAGCCAACTGCATGATAAACAACACCCAAATCATAGCCAGACATCACCAAGCAAGCATTTTGCCATGCATTTGATAAAAATCCGGTCCTACAAGATAGTAAATGGCAGGTAAGTCACGTATCAATAAGTAGCATGTGCTGAAAGGTTAAAACAGATAAACTACACCATGTAAAAAATCAAGCCAATTAGAAGAAGATGCGCAAAATTTATAATGATGGTTTTAAGTATGGCTAACTGAAACCTAAAGTTTGGTCGGTAATATGGCTAGCTAAAACCAAAAGTTTGGTCGGTAATCAGGAGCTCAGGGCTATCGCAATCAGTCTCTCAGATATGTAGATGGTAAATTGTGTATTCAATAAGCTAGTATATGTTAATCACTTAATCAGAGCAAGGATTAGCCCTCATACTCTTTATTGAGTAAAACCATTAGGTTTCAACTGGTTTTATGTTACATGGTTTCAGATTTGATGTCTGATTGCTCCATCTGCTTTACTTCAAACAGTTATGTGTTACATGGCTTCATGCCTGATGCCTGATTGCTCCACCTGCTTTACTGGAGTTGACAGGTAGAGCAGCTGTATGGTCCCATCCCATGTTGGAAGCCCATTTTACTGTTGTTTACATTTTTGGTTTGACAAGTATTAATCACCAATTCCGCTGGATTCAGCGCGCTAGATTTTGCCAGCCACAACTAGAAAATGCTGCAAAGTTAGCTACACGGGGACCAGTGGCCAAGGCGAGTGTCACCTCAACCCAGCCAGCATCAATGGATGGAGAGAAGTGGAACCAGGAAAAGGAGGGAATCAAATTCCCCCAGTATATCTGCTCGAACCCAAGTATCTCTAGGGGGTGATTGTCACCACCATAGTCCATATCCAAAACCCCCACAAAACCCCCACGGCTCCAGATACCCATATCCCAGTTTATTATCACTGTCCCGATTTCCCCGCTACCAATGACGCAGCGCCAATCCCAAGCTGGGTCATGCGCATGGGTGGGTCGAAGCGCCCTCCGGGTCCGGGACGACTACCGTACCGAGGAGCAGGGCGCGAATCGGCGACCCAAAACGCCGCGGCCGCGCGAGAGGGCGGAACGGAAGAGGCGCGAGCGTGCGTACCTCGTGCGCCCACGCAGGGTGGGTCTCCCTTCAACTCCAATGGGGATCAAGCGGAGGCGCGGCGGAGATCTGAGCGCCGCCGGGGCGAAGGTGACGAATAAGCGGTGTAGCGGGACAGACGGGAGAGGAGAGGAGAGGAGACGATTGGCCGGAGGTAGGTAGGTGCGGCCGGCCGGGGGCGGCGGCGTCAGCTGTCTTGTTCTGGAAGCGAAGCGAAGGGAGGGATCGAGACCGGAGACTTGGAGACGAATAGGGACTTCTGCAAGTGGAAGATTTGCGAATGGAAAGGGTTGGTTGGCTTGTCCTGTTTCTCGTCTTGTTTCCTTCTCCTGCACCCGCCCCGCACGCCCTCTGCATTGACCTTGACGCCTTCGGTTTGGCTTTTGCAGGAAGCAGCGAGCTGCGTTGCATCTTCAGGTTCAGGATTCAGGATGGTGCTGTGCAGGGTTTATGGAGTAGGAGAGCTGCGACTATATTAAAAAGAAAAAAAGAACAGATCTAACCGTGTAATTGAGCAACAATGACGTCCCTAAAAGGTTAAGCAGCAACGACGACAACAACAAACTATGAAACTAGGCTAAGCGACTAACCATGGACCGGTTAGATTGAGGCCTCAACTCGCACCAAACAACACCACCTGTCAAATCCCTATACCATTCGACTCAAACAACTTACATCAACAACCACGATCACACTACAAACACCATCAATTGTTGCGCTCAACATTGCCCTAATGACAAAGCCATCGCCCCGTCAAGGCAAATGCAGGCTCCTCTCATATGTGAATCCATCTCGATCGTCCATAAAAACCGAAAGCAGTAGTCCTGCAACGACACAGGTTCGGTGTCGGACGCGCTACAACACCTCCACCTCCGTCTCCGTGTGGAAATCGCACTCACCTGCAACAATCAATCGATTGGGAGTATTTTGTCTTCATTCCAGTATTTGACTTGCCTGTAAATCAGGTCAGAGCTTTTTTTTTTGGGGAAGACTAAGATCAAATGCCAGAAGATATTGCTTCATCTCTATCTATCAATGGGCAGTGTTCCAGAAACTGTGTTCCATTATAGTAACTACCATCATCTGTCAGTCGTTAGTGTCATATAATTTGCTCAAAGCAAAATAGCAGATCACAAAATTTTCATTGGCATGTCATAAATGACAACAGCCATTGTCATTAGTCTACAAAAAACCGGACTGCGCCGTACCACATGTTACAAAACAAATTGTTATGAAACCTAGTCAGAATCAGGGTCCCCGTCGACAATATCTGGCAGCGAGTCTTCAGAATCTGACTCAATGCCAGACTCGGAACCAAACAATTCCGCAAAGCTGGTTGAACGGGCCTCGGGTGCTTGATGGTGGCTTGAACCAACACCTGGAGTAGCAGAAGGCTCACCTGAAGTTCCCAGCATGCTACTGGATGGCGGATGGACAGCTGCTGGGCTTTTGTTCTCATGCGGACTAACCTGCTCTTGCTTACGTGAATCAAAATTTGTTGTGCACTCTGGAGAGACACCAACATTGGAAATTGACAGCTTTTCCACTGTGTTTGGCTTGGCAGTTTCATCTGCAGCTGCATCAACCATCTTGACATCACTCTTCGTGGATGTTGGTGCATCTTGTGCTGCATCTGTGATTCTGGGTGTGTCGACTTTTGGATCTTCTGCTATGGGATTGAGCTGCTTTCCATCCTCCACCAGCATATCTGTACTTTCTGTACTTACTCCTGCAGCACTATCGTTCACTGGAACCTCTGGTGGTTCATCGTTGTTGGATGTCAGCCAGTCATCGTACATGTCTTCGACCTCCATTGCCTGGGGCTGATCGCTGAATCGTGAAATCTGGTTTGTTCCAGCACCAAAAACTGCCTTTCCCTGTGCAGTGTAGTTGAGCCCAGAGCCTACAGGAACTGTTCTTTCTAGAGAGAGTGCTCGAGGGTGCACAAGGACATCCAAAGCAAGCAAAGCATGTGAACAAAACTCTGCAAGCTTAGTGCCTGTCTCTAGCTTCCCTGTGATGAACAAATGATATAAATCATAATTACATATGGCGATGGACATTATTTAGAAGCATGGAATCCAAACCAAACCCTGCAACTCGCAAGTAAAATCAAACTTGAGGTCTTACAAGTATCATTCCCAAGAAACAGGGCTCTAGATCATGCTTGTCAGTTAACACTCCATTTTAAAATCTAGCTTATGGTCCAAAATAAATATAAGTTGCTAATTGTTTTTTGAACGAGAACTGTGCATTGGGTACATCCCTGTCAGTCAAATATTTTTTCAGTGCCATACCAATTGCACTTAAACCTTGTTCAACTAACTGCATGTGTTAATTATAAACTCAAATTTAACTAACCCATCCAAAATCCAACAAATAGCATGCTGAAAGATATTACCTTTTCTGAAGAGTTCAACTCCTTTGGCTAAGTAAGGAGGACGGGCATGAGGAGAAGAAAGAAAAGATGCCAGCAAGCCCTTAAACGAAGCAAGTTGGAGGTCTGATATGCTTGGCTCCCCAAATGTGGAGGGCTTTTGCTCATAACTCCCTCTCATGTTGCAAGCACTTCTAGCCACGTTGATTAAGAGCACATCCACTTCTGACCTCCAGTTATCCATCCGCAATGAACCTCCCTGCTCGGTGATAAGTTGATAATGTCATAAAAATATATCTATAATCTGAATTCATATACTAAGTAGATATATTGATTAAAATAACAGCATATATGATGGTTGCATAACCAATTCATACAGCATGAGCGTAATTTGTTCCTGTTCACCATGAAAAGTTAAGGTAAGTTTGGTACTTCGTCCTCCGTAGAATATAATCATTAAAAAGTAGTTGTAGCTACTATTTCAGCTATGATCTGAATTTATTTATCTATGAGCACCAAGAATTCCTTGTCTCGATGCATAAAGTGTATAGCACAATGTTGTACTGATTTGCTTCAAAAATAACTCCAACCATTTATTCATTGAAACTTGCAAAATACCTTATCCATTAATCAGTTTGGCTAATTGCTTGAAACTTACAAACTATCCATTATATGCTGTGAACTTTGAACCCCATTTTCTATGAGCTTTCCAAAGTCATTTTTTTTGCTATACTTGTATCCAGATCGAGACCAATATGAGATTCAAACAAATATCTTTCAACCGGAAAACAAAAGACAAGCAGAAATAAGAGGATAATGAGAAATAAGTTGGATTTAGGCACACCACATTCAGAAGAATTTCCAATGTTTGGAGTGCAGCTATTTTGACAGAAAGTGGAGTTGATTGTCTAACATCTCCTATACTTTCAGGGGCCACTCCCTTTGATGCAATTGGTATGGAAGAACCTTTTCTTTTCCTTGGGCTGATTGCTACTTTCTCTGAAACTGAGGTGGCTGAGTTTTGCATCTGTGGTTCTTGCTTCCTCTTCTTCGAATAAATTTTTGATGATGGTTCATTTGTCAATTGTGATGGATTTGTGTTGATTATAGTTATGTCACTTCCACCATCATCATTCAGATCAGCAATTGCATTGTTGACTATTGCCTCAAGCAGGTGCAGAGACGTACCTGATAAAAACAGACCATTTGTTCAGAACGGATGCAACAGGAGTTTGACTAAAAAAACAAAACCAAGAATATGTACCAAACATGCATATGGAATCTCAAGCATAAAGTGAACCAGTCCTAATGTAATATCAATGTAAAGTTAAGCATAAGGAATCTCAATTCCCAATAGAAAATCATAGAGTGAATCGAGCCTGATGGAGTCTCAATTGAAAGTAAAACATAGGCTCTGTTTGGATGTGAAATATTGGGAAAATATCTTTCTGGAGTTTTAGAACTCTTTTCTAAACCAAAGTTTTGAGCTCACAAAATTACTGTTTCTTGATACCATAGTTTTCTAAACTACAACATTGAAACAGGTCCTTGAGTCGAAGAGGTGCGACAGTGGTTAAACACTACCAAACAATTGGGACCTACATGTTCGAAGCAAAAAACTGAGCACCCCACATACTTCATGAATAAGCTCTAGACTTGACAACTTAAGAAGTAAAAAATCATTACAAATTTGCTAACTTAACCTGCTGAAGATATTTCAAGGTTATTTTTCAATATTCAAAAGATATTTCAAGGTTATGTTTTCAATATTCAAAAACCATTGAAGGAACTTTGTTTGTTACTAATATTGCCAATTTACAAGATCAGAACAATTCTAACCTGATATGCTATAACAGTATTACTATGACAAAGGCGAAACTACACTGATAATAAATTATAATCAATTGCACTATTTCCAGAATTACAATCATAACTGCAAGATATGATATGATTTACAGAAGAAATAAAGAATGGCCTACCAACACCCATGGAGGTCAGCAACAGCTGCAAAATGCTGTAAGCTTTTGTCCTCAAAGCAGGCAGCTTTGCTATTTTGAAGTACTCTGTTATAAGCCGTATGATACTGGCACCATTAGGTAAGAGTTGGCTGCAGGATGATAGTCTAAATCAGTCTTTTTTCTATCTAATGTCAGATTCAAACATTAATATGAAAGAGATTCTATAGAGGTCCCTTTTTGTTCCAAAATTAGTGACAGCTAACTAGTTTAATTGAAATACCAGTTACCTTCGCAATCCTTTAATAGTTGCATTCAGCAAATCCAAGAAAGTTGAATGTAACGATGGAAGCTCAAAACAAATAAGCTCTTGCTGCAATGTGGTTGTAGAAGGGAACAACTTTTTATGCAATGATCCGTCAACTAACAGCACTCTTCGCATCAAAGCCATCAAAGGATGAATCGGAACATTGACCTTTTGCCAATATATAAAAGAGAACTTAGAAATAGAATAAAATTTAATTTATACCTTACACTAATAAGTTATGAGCATTAGGTAATATACAGAAATGCTCTGATTTCGAAATACCTGAACTGGGTAATAACTAGTCAGCATCACACTGCAGCAATGCATAAGAGCTGAAATGGTAGGAACAGTAAAGACACGAAATTTCTTCAAGACATGCACATTGCCTCCAGGCATTACTTCATCCCCCAATGATGGTAGAGGATCAGCTCCAGGTGGAACTAGCAGCAGCATAATATCACGGCCTTTCTTTTCTGTAACAGTACAATGGTTAAAAATTAACCTGAAATGGTAGAACTGGAACAATATTAGCAGCAACCTGCTATATTATACCTTCTTCAAGCCCAACGAAAGCATCATTCAAAAGATTGTTTACCACAATCAATATCCTCCGAATCATCAATGACCAACTGTCCTCAGACACTCGGATAGAAGGTAACAATGCTAAGGTTCTCGCATATTTCTGGGGCATTGGAACAGTATATGTAAGACTTGGGTAATTATTGACAGGCATCAAGAAAAGGAAAGGAAAGGAAAAAGAGGCATGACGCGCATAGGCTAATGTGTGCTCACTATTGAATTCTCGTTATACTCAAGAGAAAACTCAAGGCAGCACCCTCACCTCAGATGATTTTGCATTGATTCCCGTACTCATAATCTTTGTTGCAATAGCAGATTCAACCTGAAATTTGCAAAGCGATTAGTAGACTTCTGGAAAATCTGCATCGTACATTTGGGATTGGGGGATTTGGGGAATAGAAACGTAAATAACAGCCAACATGCATGGAAAACATGTGTGCTACCGCTTTTCCCTCTTCCTTTTAAATTTAGGAAGCCCTAAGAAAGAAAGAAAGAAAGAAAGAAAAAGTGTGGGAAAAATCACAGAACACTTCCATCCCCAATCAAAATCTGCATATATGACAAAAATAACAAGCAGCTGAAAAATATCTAAAGCTCTAATAGTCGTTCGATTCTGCAATCCATATAGACTAATAAGAAGATAATCAACAAACTTCTATCAAACTCCAACTTCTACAATACAATCCTATCAGGAACAAAAACAAAATGCAACGGACAGCTAAACTTTTCTTTCTATGTTACTCCGGAAGAACCTTCCTTCTCTCCCTGGACACTAAGCACTACTATCATGGGCCTAAACACCGTGGAGGTGGGCCTAGCGAGCCAGGCGGCCAGGCGCCTGCTGCCTGGGGAGGGGGTGGGGTGGCTACCCCCAGCCAACCCGGTCCCTCCCCCATGGAGTCTGGACCTGACCAAAATTAGAGGTAGGAGTAGGTAGTAGGATAAGAAAAAAGGTCAGTTCAGGAAGATTTTTTAGGGAAATAAGAGCCCAAAATCTATAAGGACTCTACTTCTAGGTTGATTGGGTGTTAAGTCTTAAGGGGTCATGTATAAATATTAAAGAAAGAATTAGAGGATTCAATCTTCAAGTTCCCTAGTTCTTTCATCTCCCACTCCCACTCCCCACCTCCTCCAACTCCCTCTCCGTCTGTGCCAGCGCCAGCCCCCTGTCCTGTGCCGCTGCTGGCAACCCTAGCTGCAGGCAACCATGGATCGTCGTTGGTCCCTGTTCCTCACCGTCCGACTTCCTTCCACTACAATCTATGCTTCCCACCCCAAACTAATATAAGCCCATCATAACTACATAGTAGAACAGGAATGATTAGAAAAATACAAATAAGATGTACTTTATTGTAGTGCCGGTTTACAGACGATGGGTACAATTTAATAAGGGTCCTCAGCAAATCAATTGCTTCATCCTGCAGAAATAGATATAATTACACATATTACCATCGAGTGGTTGAACGCAAACAAATAAGCCATAAGAATGAAAAGAGTAGACCATACAGCTATGAGACCATTTTGATTTAAAAGCCGCAACACCGGTTCAACAACCCTTCCAGCAAAGGATGATCCCTCTTTCTTTAAGTTCAAAAACTTAGCCAATCTAATCAGAAAACAAATGAAGTTGCTTTCAGAGTAAATACAATAGACATTCAGAGCAAAAGACATTAAGGAAACTATCAAATTTTAGTGTTTAAAACAATCAAAAACTGATATACCTTTACAATTATGAACACATAAATTATTAGTCGAATGCAAACATGAAACTTGAAATTTGGAATTGTCCTGAAGATTGAAAGTTCAATTCACGAATATTCTTCTTACTGCAGGATAGTGTGCAGTGATGTCATCAGTTCAAGTTACTTAGTTACTTCAGAACTAATTATATGCCCTAATAGAAAACTACTAAACAGAGCAATCCTAGGTAAACTTAAA
This sequence comes from Cymbopogon flexuosus, assembly GCA_027790015.1. NCBI lineage: Eukaryota > Viridiplantae > Streptophyta > Magnoliopsida > Poales > Poaceae > Cymbopogon > Cymbopogon flexuosus. The sequence continues at coordinate 10,558 of JAKNSH010002477.1, forward strand.
TAATTCTGAAAAAAATGACTTGAATGCAATAGTCCGCTTTTACAGCCAAACAGAGCTAAAAAAAGAATAAACAGTAAGAGAGTTAAATTCAGACATCAGAATTATATGCAAATTCCTTATGAACACTAAGAAACTTATCAAGTGGTGGTTCAATTGATTAAATTAACAATTCAAGTATAATTGCATAATGATTAAACGTAGACAATCCAAAGATATGCTTGGCGGTTTAAATAACAATAATCTTCCATTACTTACCTTACAAACAAATCAGACATGGAAGTGCAGGAAATAACAATAACAAGTTGAGACGTAGATGATTCCTGCAGAACGGAAAGGAGAGTACATCAGTGTAACATTAACACGTGACTGACTATGATTCAGATATATATATGATGATGCTGAAATTTAAATAAAGAATCCATATCTCAAGGAGCTAAGGTTCAAGGAGAATTCGACAAACCAAATCCTGAGAAGCATAGTTTCTCTATTTTTTCATTCATAAGTCCACTTAGATGGCCTAATCAGCAATAAGGTACTAGGAGCCTCCCTGCTGCCTGCCTAGCATCTTGTACCTTTTGAAACCACTGATTTCCTTTTGGAGTACACTCATCTTATTATTTCATTGCATAACACCACTGTTAGGACAGATAAAGGTAGCTGGTACTACAAAAACATCACAGCTGAAATAAACACAGCGTGATGGACTTGCAAGAGAAGGTTTTCATAGCAGTAGAGGAAGCCCACTTTAGAAAAATAAAACTGAAAAATTGCAGATCACTGCAATTACCTCCCAAAGACACAGTATCAGTTTCATGTTATATCCTCCTGAAGTTTAATTAGCAAGCATTTGAAAGATGTTAAATACAAACTAAGACTATAATGAGATTGCCCAGAAATTAAAATGGCATTTTTTTTTCTCTTGAATATGCAGACAGCTGTGCATCAATGCAAGGAAAAGAACGTATAAGAATATAATGCACACACAGAACAGCAATGAATAAAAATAAAAAGGAAACTAACTTCTGAGGATACTATATGCTAGAAATTTGTGAACATACATTCTACAAATTGCAAGAAATTATATGCATCACCTGCAAATTACCCAGAATCTTCTCAAACCAAATGGAGTGCGACTCTGCAAATCGCTCATTTCTGCACTCTTGGAAAGTCACACCAAGAAAGCATGTACCCAACCAACAACTGTATGTCTAATGAATTGTAACACAGAAAGGAAAGCATATTAGTAAAAGCTCTGTGCTTCAATTCTTCTACAATAAACCATAAAATAAAATGTAAAGGCAACAAGGGCATAGCTGTTGATCAACAGATACTATTTTCAACCTAACTTTCAGTAAAAAACAGCAAAAGGACAATATATGCAAATAAATGAAGTTAAGCAATGTAAACAGCATTTCTATTGATTTTAGTGACAGATTGGCATGATTGTATGTCTAAATGTTTCTTTCATTCAATTTAGTGGTAATTTTAGTACAGAGAAGTGAAAAGTAGAACCATCACAGATTAGCAATTCTATTGATTTAGCGGCCTCTACCTAAAATGACACTAGTTAAATAGTATGATATCATAAATGAAACAGAAACACATGATCAAACTAACAGAGGAGCTGAGAAGAAATATGTTACATTAGGCACTAACAGGTGTGGAATGGGTTATCTGAAATGCCGTGGCACAATCAAAGAAATGTGGAGAAACACTATACCAAATCATTTTTTTAAAATTTACAAAATGCCAAATACAGTAGGCTATTTATGATTCATAATAATCATCGTTGTGAAGCAGAAGTCTATTCTGTACACAACACATTTAAACTAAAATACAGTTCTTCTGAACTACCTATTCAATAAACTGTGGTTGGAGTCATTCTCATCGGTGTCCTCAAATTTCAAATTGAAGCAGAACTACCTATTCAGTAAACTGTGGTTGGAGTCATTCTCATTGGTGTCCTCAAATTTCAAATTGAAGCAGAGGAACCCTTGATTTCACTTAATACATACAAACAAACATATAAACCAAATTACATCTGGCATTCATGACCATGAAATTTAAACTACTTCAGTGTTCGGTCACACCATCCTAGACAGTGGAAGAAGAGGCAAATTCCATTTATCAATCAAGACAGAGGGCAGAGGAGGGGATCACAACACAGGACCACCACCATACCGAGTCGCTCTCCGTCAGCGCCACGACACGCTCGACCCAGGCGTCGACGGCGGCGCGCCACGCCTCGACGAGCTTCTGGTTCGCGGGCTCATCGCGGCATGGGAAATCCTCCGTGAGGAGGCCGTGGGTGCGGACCGCCTCGAGGATGGAGGCGACCTCCGTGGGCGGGAGCTCGCCGCCGCCGCCGCCGGGCTGCGGGAGGCGCTCGGTGACCACCGCGCGGAGCAGCCGCGGCTTCAGCCACGGGTCGTTGACGTCCCCCAGAAAACCTCCGCCGCCGGAGCCTCCTGCCATCGGTAGTGGGGCTCGGGCTGGCTGGCAGACGCAGTATGTACGGTTTTTAGGGTGAGACAATAGTATTTGGTGACGTTTGCCCTCAAACGGCGTCCCGGCGGCCGGCACAAGGATGAGGGACGGCGGTGTTCAGGTTGTAGTGTAGATGAGGCTCGATTTCATCTTGGATTCTTGGTGTTGTGCCCTGAGCTTGCTCCAGAGGTGGCGGCGCCCCTAGGGTTTAGGCAGGGCAAGAGATTTTTGGGACGGGACGGGACAAGAGACGGTGAACGGAGAGTGCGGTGCGAGCGACGGATTCGGGAGTCATGAAAGTTGGGTCTGACCGTCACTAAAAAGTTTCGAATGCACCTGTTGGATAATGGCGCGTTTGGCACGGCTCCTTGCGGCTCCGGCTTTCTCTTGTTCCCTCCGTTTACAAATAAATACACATTTTTAATTTCCATATTTTTTATTTGACCGTTCGTCTTATTTAAAAAATTTAAAAAAAAATAATTATTTTATTATAGCTTACTTTTTTTGTTAGATATACTTTCATAATAATTTATTTATTTTATTATTTATATAAAAAATTTAAATAAAACGAATGGTCAAATAAGAAGAGTCAAGTCAAAGAAATACATCGAAACTGTTCATGTGACACAGTAAGCCAGAAGAAGCTACAAATTTCTAGCTTCACCAGCTTCACAGAGTAAGAGAAGAAGAATAGGAGAGATAAAAACGGCTTCTGTGAACATCGTCGCTACAGTGTTCTGTCAGATGAACAGTGCATGGTGTCAGATAAGCTGAAACCGCAGGAAGCCACGCCAAACAGCCCGTAAGTCTTTCGCTCTACCAGCCATTCCGTCCTCGTTCTATTTGGTATTTGTCATTGGGGTGCTCTTACATGTGGGCTCACACAATGTGAATGTCCAAAATGTCCTTTCATAATTCCACCCTCTCGCTTCTCTCTATACCATGTGGGACCAAGCTATCAACTCTATCTCTATCCTTCACCCCCGCACTTACTGCATCCATACCAGCGGGGATGGGGTGGGCGGCATCCGCAGTCAGCATCGGCCTCGCCGTCCTGCCTGCGTCGCGACTCCAGGCCGTTGCGATGACTGTTGACGGCGAAGCTCCACTCCATGTTCCCAAGTTATCACCCACGCTGGCGGAGGGGCCGCCGCGCCATCCACGACGAGCCTACGGCCACGACCGCCACGGTCCACGGACGGACGACACAAAGAAGAGACGCTGGACACAACGTCGTGTCGGGGTCCATGTCCAGCACAGTGCAACGGCAACCACACCCGTGACCGCTACACGGCGGCCGGCGCGCGCTTTCCGCCATCGATACGATCTGTTAGGCTATCTTCTTCCTTCTATCTCTGATGTTCCACGCCGACACCTTGTAGCGAAGCTCATGGTGAAGACTGTGTGGCTGATTAGGATTCTGGCTCACCGGAACGCGCCGCCGCCGTATACCTCTGAAAGGTTCCTTGGTTGGTTTTTGATAATTGAGTGACAACTTTAGGATGGACTAATGTGTTTATGGTTGAGATACACAGGATTAGTCCATAGAGACATGTATGTGAGCAACATGCGCCATGTGGAGGAAATGGCTTGAAAATATTGTGAGGCTCAACACATGTGATGATGAAGGAGCTCATTGCATATGAGACATGACATGTAGTCATGTGACCAAAGTATGGTGAAGATCGAGATGAGGCTTGGCTTGATGGACCGGTTGATGGTGAAGGGCAAGTAGAGGCCTTGAAGCGAAGGACCATGCGTGGTGAAGCTTGGGCAAGACTTGGCGCCGATGGACTGACTCAACAGTGAAGAGCAAGTGAGGTCAAGATCGATGGAC
>JAKNSH010002573.1:0-10117 GCA_027790015.1 Cymbopogon flexuosus
CCATTTTCTGCAGCTAGGCGATGATCGTGGTGCGAGCAGAAGCGCCGATCGAGTTTATGTTATGTGCGGCGGCGCCAATATATGCTCGATCGCGGCGGTATGTCAACATGACCGGTGCTTTCACGTGCACCGGCCGGCGCCACCGCGTGCATACGTGGAGAAGGTCGGGGCGAGGGCTGTGGCCATTGCTGTCCAAGTGGTTGGTCGATGGGGAGGAGATGGATCGCTGCTGGCCGTGCCTTTTTGCTCCAAAGGAAGAAGCCAATGGCCCAGGTCACGAGACGTGGAATCCATTGGCTGTGATCTGCTCCTGCCGCGCAGGTCGTGAGATGTTCAGAAAGTTGAGCTTCATGCATGCCCTCATGCTAGATGTTACCGTGATACTGTATGCATAAGAGGTCGAGATTCGAGAAGAGCCGATGGCCTCCTGCTGACTTCAGAAAGTTGAGCTTCATGCATGCATAAGAGGTCGAGATTCGAGAAGAGCCGACGGCCTCCTGCTGACTACCGGAGGTTGGCATTCAGCAGCAAAAGGTTCACGGGCGTGTTGCCAGTTTGGCATGAAAGCGTCCATGGTGGATTCCAGGCACACGTACGCAAGTCTCACGCAGCAAAGGAGCAAAGGTAGGCCAAATTCATCAATCCAGATGTATGACGAATGGCAATTCCGCTTGCCTCAATAGAATGTGTTCCAATATGAAGCAAAATCTTTAATAACACGAATAGAAACATATGTGATTTCGAACCTTTAAAGTTCAGAAGATGTGCACGATAAAATTAAGAAAAAAATGCCATAAGGAAAGGAAGAAAGCCTGTTATTGATTATATGAGGTAAAATAGAATCAAAATCATGTGAACAGCATCATGCGGTTTTCTTAATCATCTTGCAGCATTTCTGAATGAAGATGCATACATGTAGTGCTGCAGTATTTGTAGTTGTATCGGTGGAATGGCACCTTGCCAACCAAGGAAGCAAAACAACACGAACACGAATTGTCATCTGGTACCGCCCTCTGCGTGGAGCAGTTTGTTGATGTGGCACCTGATGCGCTGGCTCCGGTAGATTGAGCTGCGAGAGCTGCAAGTCTTCTCTCTGCTGCAGCTGCTCTCTTCTCTCTTTCTTCAACTTGTTTTCTCTGTCGTTCCTCCTGATTAAAGAGTTCAACAACGAAATAAATTTATAATCATGTGGCATGTGTGTAGTTCAAAACTACTACTCAGCAATTTGCCAGGCGTGAAATTGTTCCTCTTTAGAACACATACCTCCTTTGCTATAAGTATTTGTTGGGGCGTCTGATGCTTTGGTTTAAGGCCTGGCACAGATGCAGTTCTGTTGGCCATTTGGCCGCTTGAAGTGCCTTTAACATCAGTTTGTGATTGTGATGCTTGAGCCTACAGTTCAATAGTACAAAATGGCATAAAATAAGAAGGTAAATAGAAGTCATTGAAAGGCAATTTAATAAATGCTTGCACTCCGCTAACCAATAAATAAGGAAATATGGATTAGTGAACTAAGCACCACATTTTTGGGGCGACTAGACGCTAAACCCCATTAAACTATGTACATCATTCATGAGCAACAAGGATAAATTGGATTTATACAACCAGGTGCACTTGTAATTCTGAAATCAGTACGAACCTTAGCCTTCTCCTTCTCCTTCTCTTCCTTTTCTCTTGCTTTTTTTAATTTCTTCAATTCCTTTGCACGTGCTTTCCTTTTGGCTTCCTTGTCTGCCTATAGTAACATACACAACCATGTTTGGTGAATTTACATAATGAATTTTACAATGGAAAACTTATACATTCATGAAAAGAGGGCACAAAAAACTCACTTGTTTCACAGCTTGTGATTCTTCCATTTCTTTTGTTAGTGCACTAGGCACATCTGCAGCATGCCAATCCCATTTGTCAAGGTTGAGCGCCATAAATCTTCTGAATGTATTTCTAACTTCCTTATCTGAAGCCAGTGAATAAGGTGTCTTTCCTCTTGCATCTTTTATGCAAGGATCCAAACCCTGCTCAAGTAACTCCAGAGTAAGCTGAGCATTGCCACACTTTGCTGCCTCATGAAGAGGTGTTGTTTCGTTCTTAGATGATGGTACGGCTGCGGCTTCATTCTTATTCAACAACTCCAGACTGGCAGATAAGTCAGAAATAGATTCCTCAGGGTCTATGGCCACTTCCTTCTTTTTTCCTTGACTTTGTTCAACAGTTTTCACATTTCCAGCATCAGGTACAGTTTCATCTGTGGTTGAACATTCCATCTCATAGTAGAGTTGTGTTAGGTTACAATATACCCGCTTAGCTTCCTTCAAGGTGGGACGATGAACAGTCAATGGAACTGGACGAATATCACAAGACTGAATTACTGACTGAGTCTTCTCCCCATCAAAGAGCATCTGACGGTTCTTCGATGGAGCATAAATAAAGGCACAAACACTTGTCTCAAAGTATGGCTTCCATGAAACAATTAATTCTTGAACTTCCTGCAATACGACAAACAAAAAATGAAAGACACCTAAAAGGTAAGCCAATGGGTCATTTACTATTAATAATGGGCACATATAAGTCAACAGGCACCAAATTTAGCACCTTTTTCAGTGCGGCTTCATTATAGCGCCGTAGAGAAGAGCCTGCTGAGTGTGCAACTTTTCCAGTAGCATCTTTTCCAGATTGCCTCTTACCAGCCTTTGCTCTTACGACATACCTAAAGAAACATGAGAACAATTTGTCACTAACATGGAGAACAATTACCAATAAAAGTTGTGGGCAACAAAGCATTCAATCTAGCTAGACGCAAAGTTAAAATGATGCCCATCAGCAAAGGAAACACAAAAGAGGGAGTAGGAAGTCATTTCTGTTGATAGCAAGATTAACAGCTATTTTTACATTGGCACAGGAAAGTAAAAGCTTTCTGCAGCAGTGCAGCACTCAAAAGACTCATTTTTACTGGTTCCGTACTGCTAGCACATAATAGAACACTGCTGTCACCTGAGATTCCAAGGGTATCAAGTAATAATGCAATATGCCTCACAAGTTCTTATGCGTAAAAGTTGAAACTGGCAATGTTGTTACCTATGAAATGTTTTATGAGCTACAATGGAATTTCCATCAAAAACACATCCAGCAAAATGTCCACCGCTTGTTAGTATAACAATTCTCAAATGTGACGCGTCACGAGGTTCACAAGTCAAACGCTTCATCCTATTTATCATCTCCTCCTCCGGTACACAAGATACAGTTTCCATCTGACCAGACTTGCAATCAATTAATGGCTCTTCATGTTCTTTCAACAGCATGCATCTATAGATAGAAATTGTGTCACCCGATGCACAGCGAAAGTAAAGTTTCTTCCTGAATTCTTCCTTGCCTTTAACTGAGAGTACACGTTCTGATGCAGGTCCATTTTCTTGTTCGTCCTCTGAACCAGAGACACTAGAAATCTCCAAATCATCAAACAGAGAATCAGAATCTGCTTTGTCTAAGTCCTCTTCCTTTATAATATTTTTACCAGCAACGCTCAACTTAACCTAATAGAATGCCAAAAAGAAGATGCAAGAGGATGATGAGACATAAATATGGTATATTTAATACAGCATTGAATGATATTTTACAGAGAACCAAATAGTTATTGGACCATATGGAAATAATAAAACAAGAGACAGTTACTCATTTTCATCCAAAGCTCTATGCAAGAATATAACTGGTTATTTTCTAAGTTTGTGAAAAATTGGCAACTAGAAAAAAAATCATAGAATATCCCAGCAGCACAGTGCAGTCCAATGCAACAATTCTAATCTGACACTTCAAAGTACTCCCTCCGTCCCAAAATAGATGTCATTCTCGCTTCCCGAGAAGTCACATTTTCAAAATGCCGGCAATTATATATTAAAATATATAAATATTTATGCTAAGTAATTAGTATCATCGGAAAGATCTTTAAGTCTAGTTTTTTAATAAATTTATTTGGAGATGAAAATGTTGCACGTTTTTTCTACAAATCTAGTCAAAGTTGAGAAAGTTTGACCGGCACGCATCCCATAACATCATCTATTATGGGACGGAGGGAGTATGGTTTAGGAGCTTAAGTACAATGGCAACGAGTTAGGTTCTGTTTTCATGGTTAAGGTCTTACAAGCCGTATCTATACGATGTGATCAAGTTAAGAGACTCAATTAGTAATAAGCCTCCATAAATTCTCTCTCCCTTCTCCAAGGGACTCAACTATTCTACCTACATGCAAACATTTGATAATTGAGCACTCCATCTTCTAAATAATTCCAGCTACGATCAGCGCTGACTGCTAAAGAAAATGTTACGCGGAGCCCTTAAAACTATATCAATACGGTAAAGTACATTCATTCCAAAAAAATCAATCAGAAGTAGTCAAGTGAAGAGAAAGGGCACAGATAGATACGTTCAGGCGGTGCAGGTCGGACTTGAAGTGCTCGCGCTGCTCCTGTAGCGACTCGAACTCGGAGGCACAGGTGTTGCACGTCCACCTGGATCCCGCAGCCTCTGAAAGTTGCTGCTGCTGAGTCGTCGGCGGCGGCGGTGGCCGGGATGGTTCGGACGGTTCCACCGCAGAGGGGGCCGTGGAGGGGTGAGCCCGGAGGAGGACGGATGAGTCGAAGAAGTCAGAGGGGACTTCGAAGAGCGAGTGAGGGGGCCTCTTCTCTGGCGGCGGCGCCGCCATCTAGGTGGTGGATGGAGGAACCGGCGGCGGGCAGAGGGCGTGGATCCGACGTTCCGGGCGGAGTGCGGTTCGTGAGTTTTGCGGTTTGTGACTAGGGAGACGGCGGGTCTGCTTCGGTCATCCAAAGGCTGTCCCTGGAACACCGTTAGATCAGAGATCAATGCTCGACCAGCTCCTTTGTCTTCCTCACATGCTTTCTTGCATCTACTTCAACGACTTCTGATAAACATTAGGGTCTGTTAGGGACGTTGGAATACAAAATAAAGGAATGGAAGGAAACATAGGAAAATAGAAAACAAAGGAAAAGTAGAAGGTAGAAAACCACAGGATTTCAAAACACAGGAATAGACACACGAGGGGTGTTTGGAACGCAGGAATTTGTAACATAGGAATTATAGAACCGAATGATAAAAGAGTCATTATTAGTGCTTAATGAAATGATAACATATATTTTGTTAGTGGCCCTCTGACATGTGGGGCCATTTGGACCATGTTGCTAAATATGGGATCAATGAAATAATTAAAATCCGAACAATCTGGACCGCGACTTTCTCTCCTTGCGCTTCTCTGTTCTCTCTCTGTAATCCTCTCCAAGAAAGCCACGGGCGTGAGATCTAGTAAAAGGAAAGAAAAGAAAGCAGGCATGGCGTGATCTATGGAGAGTGCGGCGGCTTGGGCAGCGCGGCGCAGTGGCCAGGCGAGGCCACAAGCGGACGTGGCGCGACGCGGCTTGGAGCGGAGCAGCGGCGCAGCGGAAGTGGGGGGAGGAGAGTTTGCTTCCTAATCTCGGTTTCTTGGCGCGTGCGTCCGTCTCACCTCAAGCTTCCGCGAAAACTTTTGTTCGGATTGGATTTTCCAGTTCCTGCGTTTTGTGAAGGAGCTCAATCCTTTCCAGAGGAATGGTGAGACTCATTCCTTCGTTCCAAACGCTAGTGACGTCAGCATTCCATAGGAATTGGTTCCTTTGAAATTTCCTTTGAAAATCCTTCGACCCAAACGGGGCCTTAGTGGAGTAATTTTTTATGTAAATTTAGTCAAACTTAACAACATAAGTACTTTAATAGAGCACTGCTCTACAGTTACATATTTCTTTTGGGTCTTTTGCATCTTGTAGGTTTCATCCAACAATTACGTCATTTGTTCTAAAACTTTTTAAAAAAAACTCCACATTGTTGATGAATGTGTTTTCTAATTGGCAATATCGCTTGCTTTGCATTATTATAACTCATATAAGGGCACTTTGTTGTTCTAACTCGTACAAAGATGAATTGTGAATAGTAAGAGGGCTTTTAAAAGAAATATGACAAAAGGAAAAGTCCGCTCTTTAATACTCTCTCCATCCAAATTATAAGTCATTTCGTCTTTTCTGGTGCATATATATGTGATTAGATATATAGCAAAAGTAATGTACCTATTAAACCTAAAAATAATCCATAGTTATAAAAAAGAAGGGTCTTATTAGATATAGAATTGACTTTTTTTTGTTACCTTTTTATTTATTTATTTTCTCTTTTGTCCCATTGCTTCCATTTTCAAATGTGAGCAAAACGATGGTCTCAATCTCATCCTTGGTGAATCGATGTCAAGCACTCAAGCCTCCCGTCCACTCCACCCAACCACACCCCACGGGCCCATCCCCTCCAAATTCTGGAATTCTAAAATACGAGATGCAGATTCTTAAAACATTCTAATTGATCAGCCAAATGTGTTTTAATAACAAAATTATGAGATGCAGCTAACAAGAAGGCATCATAAATTTAATACAAAGAATGCATTCATCATATTCATATATCCTATTTTACTGTTAAGAACTTCTTAGAATGTGTTAATACATTGTTTAGAATTTCACAACAAAATTTCATATTTTACATCTTCTCTTTTAGGAAGAGGTAAATATATTTTTTAGATAATTTGAGGGACACTTTCACGGGGTCTCAATCTTGTACTTGGTTTTTTTTTTCCAAATCTATCCCTAGACTTTTTCTTTGTTTTTACAAGCTTATAGATTACAAGCTTATAGATATTTTTTGTTATTTAAAGATCTTTCTAGTTCTACACTAGATTTTTTCCCTCTAAAATTTAAAAATGGTAAAAACCACCTCAAGAACACTTGTAATCTAAGAAGTAGGTAATTTGATAGTTTTCAGAGTTTAAGAATAAGAAGGTCTGATTTTAAATATGAGGAGCAAAATCAAGACGATAGCTTCATAGGTTTTTTTTGAGAAATTTATAAGATGTTTTTCAAAGAATTCGGGGGGGGGGGGATCAAAATGTTCCCCACCTACTTTTCATTCACAGGTGCTCGGCAAGCAGAGCGGTGAAAGGGCGTAAACGCCAATCCTCGAACAGAAGTTTTAGAGATACAACAGGGGGGGGGGCGAGAGAAAGAATACAACACCGATTACAACAAGAGCAACAACACTTAAAACAAACTCAAAGGTAAGCCTAGACAGAAGCCGAAGAGTCGCGAGCCTCGCATCAAGCTTGCGCCCCCGCCGAGCAGCATACTCGCCAATGTCACCATGGCCATTGTGCCCTCCACCGCTCCTCGTAGCTACGCCGCTCCGCTGCCACCCACCCTGTGAGGGTCGACAAGTGGAGTGGGGACTAAGAGTAGTATCGAACATGCAGACCTCGGATCATCGGATACGACGACCTCCCTTTCATTTGATGATGGCATCCTCCAGCACATCCGGGCCCACGTACCACCATCCAACGCCGTCCGAGGGGAGGAATCCTTGGTGGGGGATGGCAGCAGCGGTGGAACTCCACCCGGCATTTGATTTTCTGGCACCACCAAGGAGAGCGCCGACGGAGCAGAGGCGCCGGAGGAGGACACTCGCTGGACGCTTGGCCACGACCGACAGCCAAGGCGGCCTTACCCAAGAGGGAAGAACAGCAGCACGAGAGGAGGAAAACAGAGAGACAAAGGCCACTGCAGGATCTGGAACCTTCTCCTCCACAGTGGTGCCCTCAAGAGGGTCACGACGTTGACGCCGACACCACCAGCTCTAAGAACAAGAGCTAGGCTTTCACCCAGAGGAAGGGGACTAGACTACGGTCATGGGATGGAGAGCCTATGTATCGACGCCTCCAAGGAGGTAAACGGTGCTCACGGGCGTCGCCGTCGATCGCACAAACATGTCGTGCACGGCTTTCGCCTGAGTTCCCACAACCCTGACCAGTAATCAATCGGTAGAAGCTCAGATCCTGCACATAGCACAAAGGCGCACAGAAGATGGGCGCAAGAAGGGACGGCAGCGCCGAAGAGCAGCAAGATCCATAGGGGAGTCGATTCCCCCAGCAGGGGCCCGCGCACAACCTTCCGGAAGCTGCCAAGCAGCCACACAAGGCCGCTCAAATCCAGCAGCAGCTGGTCACCTTCGACGGCAGGGCACCAGGCCATGACAGCATGGCGTGGCCCGTCCGGGGGAGCCACTCTTTGACGGCGGGCGAAGAGCCGTCGAGTCAGCGCGGCGCCCCGACGGCACCCCGAGGAGGCGCCCAAGGACCGAGAGGACCATGGCCCCCGCGCCCCTGAGCCCCAAGGGCGGAGCACCCGCGCACCTGCAGGATCCGCCCCGGCCACCAGAGCATGGACCGGCAGCGAGCGCGCCCTACCGACCGCCATGGCCCCGACGGCGCAGCCTCCGGGCCCCAGCCGAGCTCACCCGCTCAAGTGCCAGATCCAGGGTCCTAGGCACCGGATCCGGCCTTAGGCGACCCGGATCCTCCGCGCCTGTCTCGCCGGTGGCCACCTCGGCACCGATTTATTTTGTGGTGGAAACTGAGAAGAGGAAACAGGGGGAGGGGGCAGGGGAGAGGGAAGGAGGAGGTGCTGACGGGGAGCCTTGTTGAGCCCCTGCAGCGGGCCGCCGCCACCGCTGGCCAAGGGCGCGGCGGCGGCCGGGGAGCCGGCGAGGCGGGGGGCTCGGAGGCGGCGGCTGTGTCACCCCCCGAGTCGCCTGGGAGAGCCTGCCACACTTTTTTTACTCTATCTATGACATTGGTTATAAACGGACCTACCGACCGAACTTTCAGTCCTCTAACCGTGTGTTTGGTTGCGGGACGAGTGGGTTAGAGCGGCTCCAACCCACATTTTGGGGACGGCTCCAACCCTGTGCGTTGTTTGGTTGCGAGAATGGATTCACTCCGTTTTCTGTTAGGTTGGAGGAATGAGATTGGGTCGGATCCAACCCATTCTTTGTTTGGTGGGATGGATTGGGTCACAACCTGAATATGATCACCATTTAAATGAAATGGTGAGGTTACCTCCTTAATTTCTGCTATTTCTCACCAATATAAACAGCACAAATATAAATTCATTCATCCAAACAGTTGAACACAAATTTGAGAGTATAAACAACACACATGCTAATATAATGAGCAACTCAAAATCCATATACTGCACTAGAGGGAGAGCAGATCATCATCCTTCAGTTCATCCTTGCACAAATCCAACGGATGCTAATTCGATTCCATTCCATTTCATCGTGATGATGAAATGAAATATGAAACCCGAAACATCACCAACAACCACAACAAGAATCCACCACTACTGATCGAGTGCATTGGGACCGGAGCAGTAGCTAAGCACGGGGTTCCAAACCCACTGAACAACAAACCTCCTTCCCCCAACGCCATTAACATTATACGAAGCTCCAGATCTCGCATCAGCAAGCAGCTGCCCAGTATACGCACCTCCACCACCAGTGCCATAGATCCCTTCACAGAGATCAGCAATCTCAGTCGGGAACGATGGATCACTCCCAGCATACCACGCATTCGCCAGCGGATTGGACGCGATCTCCGCGAGCTCGTGCGCGATGACGCTGACCATGCCGTCGACGCCAACGTCCCTGTTCGGCGTCGCCTCGGGCTTCCGGCCGGGCACGTACGCCGGGATGGCGAACGGGTACACGCATACCTCGGGGCACCGCCGTGCCAAATTCCCCAGCCACGCGTAGGGGAGCGTGTAGCCGACCACCGACGGGAAGGTGAAGTAGTGGAAGCCGCAGACCTGGCCGCAGAAGTCCTCGACCGAGACCTCCGGGGAGGTGAGGACGAGGTACACGCCGCCGGTGGAGTCGACGGGGAGCCATCCGGGAGAGCCGCGCGCCGCGGGACATCCGCGCATCGCACTTCTCGGCGCCCAGGGAGACAGAGGGGGACATGTTTGAAAGCTCTTGTTTGGTTTTGGGTAATTGGTGACACACCAAGTTGCTAATGGTTTTACTAAGTGGTTGTAGAATATATTAGCAACATGTGATGAAGGAGATAGATGGCAAACCTTGGAGATGGTGATGGCCACATGATGGATCATGTGCTCTATTTACTTGGAAAAGAGAAAGAGAAAACAAGATGGGCTCAAGGCAAAGGTATAAAACCCTAGGGCCATCTTTGTTTGACACTCAAGACACC
>JAKNSH010002677.1:0-13618 GCA_027790015.1 Cymbopogon flexuosus
CAAAATTCTTTGAATTTGGTACTTCCATTACACAACCCTATTTATCAAAGCAATATTAAAATAGATATTAGAACAACTATATATATTTACTTCTAGCCTTCTAGCCATGTGATAATATCATTGTGTAGTCCACTTCATCTCCCCATGACATACAAATACATTGGCTTGTGAATTATTGTGATAAGTCCCAAGTATAATGACAAGGCCCATGAGTATAACTCCCTCGGTTCGAAGTTATAAACTTTTCTACATACATTGTTTTTGTTATGTTTCTAGACATAGTATCTATCTAAGTGCATATCAAAACCTATGTATATTGGAAAGCCAAAACGTCTTATAATTTGGAATACTATTGGATTATTTGAGGTATCAACTTTGCTTGATCATGATTCCAATTTACGTGATGTTTCATCCTATTCATGCAATCTTAGCAATTATGTTTTAAACTTCCATATCTTATTTCAATCATAGAATTTTAACTTCTAAATTTAAGCAACAAAATATCGCAAGTGTATAGGTCATGAAAATGTGCCGCTAAACCACATGAAATGCAAATATTAGCTATGATGAGCTGTTTGAGGGGATGTCTTGCATATAGTCATTATTCGGTTGTTGTACTATCTTGGTTTGGAATCTAGAAACACCAAAATTTAATCCAATAGTAACGAAGTATTATATAGGAATAGGTGTATGCTAATGTGCTGCATGGATGACCGATGTAAATGCCAGTAACCTTGAAGGAAATACTAGGGAAACATTATCATTAAAAGTACATAATATCTATATAATTGTTGTCTTAGTTATATTGTATTTTCCTAATAAAGTGTTTTGAAATATGACAATGTCGATATATTTCTTAGATTTAAGAAAGCATGCTAAATGAAATTGGTTACGCTAATCTTGGTGTACCTTTTTATAGCTTTAGGAGGAGGCTACTACTAAATGGATTAGATTTTTATTTAAAACCTTGCATGTGAATGTTTGTGAACCTTTGGGACACTTTTGTAGGGATTTATGCATAATAGATTATTTCTTCATCATGGCCGAATTTCATTGACACACTAATGAAATCACAATATTTTAAGTGCATGTCAGCATTCATAACAAGCTTACCAACTACTAAGATTCCATAGAAAGTCCCAAATAAGGTTGACAGACTCCTCAGGCCACACAATAGATCTCATAAAACACCAAATGCTTAGCAACATTACAAAACAAAGACCCAGGTACACACAAACGAAGGCACCACACTTTCTCGTGTCAAAGATGAAGCACAAGATAATTTCATACCACCAAGCCATCTACCACAATCAACTATATCTTTTGATCACGATCTTCTTCGTAGCAATGGTAATGCAATGTGGTCTCTTTTAGCGCTCCTCATCACCATCTTTTAGACACTCTTGGTTCTTTAGAAACATCAAGCTATCCTAATATGATCGAAAAGAACAAGGCAAACAAACAATCTAGTAAGAGATATAACCCTCTATTTTTTTTAAAACAAATCTCCATAGGAGATTTAACCATCTACATGGAGTGGCATAGTTGTACCTGTAATACATGCATGTTAAGCGCGATGATGACACCCATCAAGGTGGAGCTTGTGGCCTACTTTTGTTTTGAATAGACCATATATTACTAAGGGAGGTTCTTGGACTCAGCTATGTCAATCAGGTCACTCACCATTCACCAAGAGCCAACAAGTCTAACTCTACATTTTGAGCCAAATTTCTGGGGGTTCCTAATCCTTGGAGTCGCCATGAGTTTGGCTTGGTCATTCGAATAGCCTCAACAGGCATCAACGACTATGTCATGCATAAAGTAAATTTTCACACAATCAAGATTAAATCTATTAGGGATGCAAGAAGTTGAAGGATGGCCTGCTACCTACTAGGCCCGCCTGCAAAAATGGTGTTAGCAGCCAACCTAGAGACCATTTTGTTATGCAGGGTTAAAGTTGGTGGCCTTCAAATCTTAGCAAGATAAATCAATGAACCTGCCTTTGGCTCCCTAGAGCCCACATCGTCCGCATCTCTTGCCTTCGGCCATAGTGTTGTCTCGTTCGTTTCATCGAGAGATTGCAGTCAGATGATGATTGTTTCAGTTTTACTACAGAGAAGCAAGGTAGTTTGAGATAAGATGAAAGGGTATTTGTCAAATTTGTTACTTTGCATTTTAGTGTGATCATTGTCATAAGCACAATCTCTCATTTGGGAAGTGACCGATGCTTGATTTTGGATAGATTTTGTGTAGTTCAGTCAAGAGTTATGTCATTATTTGGCTTGATGACATCAATGGTTTAGGCATCTTCTAGTCTGTAAGGGAACTCACTCAGCATTTGGTTTGAACTGCATTTCAATTCATGCCGCTGTAGTCGTAATGTTTCGATTCCTGCTGCTACAATCGCAATGTTGATTAGCACCCCATTCATGTGGGCTCCAGCAGCCGGAGCCCACATGAATGGGGTGGAGGGAATGAGGCCTACCGGTGCCTGCACCGGAAGGCCCCCTTTGCTCTTCATGCAAAGCCCAGTAGGAGCTAGCAACAGTTAGCAGAAAGGACCTGCTAGGCTCTTGTAGACCAATCAAGTTTTACACATAGGTGATGCGATGGATTGCAGGTTGTCCGCTAGTGTGCCTGCTTGCATCCCTAAATCTATTCCTTCTAACACTACATCTTCCCTAATCTCAACTAAGCATCAGGGTATGTGAGGCTTGACCTCGCCCCTCCATCGTCTCATCTCACTAACCAAAGCCCTTGGGCATAACATTTGGTTTTAGATGAACATTTGCTACACAAATTCCGCCCCTAATGACATTAAGGACAACGATACATCAAACTTTATGCATGCAACCTTGGCGTAACTAGACCACCTGGCAGCACTGGAGATCTAGTTTAAAGGCTTTGATCAACAGCAATACACCCTCTACATTGCTCTTTATCTCCTCAAGCTTGGTTAGTACTAGCTAGTCCTAGCCAATCAATGAGGAAAGCTTTTGCAATAATGCAAGAAAGGGTCAATGGGACTCATGCTTTCACAATCTCCTTCCCTTATTCAGTCGATGTGGGCCATTTTTTTGCAGCTAACGCATGGTGAAGACAAGCGTCTCGTTGCACACCACCTACATGGAGTGGCATAGTTGCACCTATAGTAATGCATGCTAAGTGCGATGATGACACCCTTCATGCGGTGTTTTTTCATGCACAGGCCCCTTGGGGGAGCTTGTGGCCTACTTTCGTTCTGAATAGACCATATATTACCAAAGGGAGGTTCTTGGATCTCCTCACCCATGTCGTGTCACTCACCACAAGCCAACAAGTCTAACCGTACATCATGAGCCCCATGAACTTTGAGCCTTGGCATGCAAGTTTGGGGTCCCCAATCATTGGAGTCACCATGAGTTTGGCTCGGTCGTTTGAATAGCCTCAATAGTTACCAATGACTATTAATTGCATGCAAAAACGTTTCTATGTTGGTCGCCAACGTATCGTCAACACTATGTCACCCCAATTTGCTTCCCATCATCATAGGATCACTTTTGATGCACTGTTACCACCATATACTTATGGTAGCCATTGTATATATTTCTTATGCTCAAACGGATGACTCCACAAGAAAACAGAATATTGATGCAACACGTCACTCATGAGAATTCTAGGGTATTATATTTATATCATTAGGGAACATGTATAAATAAGATAATTGATTGGTATGATTTCTTGGGACTATTTTACCATAATCACTGACTATAAATGAGGGTAATATTAACAATAATAAAATGGTAGTGTGACATAGGAAAATTAATGAGAGTACAAAGTTCAAAGTTCCTATGGTACTTTTACTACTAAGCACAACTACAACATGAGACTATATATACATCCAAACCAAGAAAAAGCACTTTAAGGTGCGGCCGAGATGCTAATAGAAAGAGGTGAGAAGCGTTGATGGAGATAGACGCAATTGAACCCTACATTTTATGAAGTAGCCTAAACGTTGTTGGATACATACTAGACATACCTTTCACTACCTACTAGCTACCACAACTATTTGTGGGGCTAGCCAACACCAAGGTACCTGATAGTATAAGCATCACACTTACACAATACGATACTACTCTTAATATCTTGTGACGATTAGACTAGATCATTCATCGAGGGACGAGGAACCTGTGTAATGAGATAAACAAGTATGCCAAAAAGGCAAACATTATAGTACTAAGGCCTAAACTAGAGATTCAGAATTTGCACGAAGTAGTAATACACCCTAGGAGCTACACCGCCTCTCCATCACATACAAATACCTTGAAGAATACATCATGGCCCTCTTTGTGATGTCCATGTTCCAACCGCATAGCTTCCACATGACCCGTGACAAGATCGATGAGCGCTACCGCCTTGCCCTTGTGACGAGCACTATGTTATGAGTTTCAACTGCATTTACGACTAGTTCCTTTTGGTTATCAAGGATAATGGGTGCATGCTGGTAAAAGGCCTCAAAATCTCACTACACCTAATCACCTAAATTAATTCTAGCAAGACAATTTGATTCCTATATGCTTCATTAGTGCAATGCTCCTTGTTTTTAACACACAATTGATTGTTGTAGTTTGGGGCATCGCGTCTTGTTCTTAGATCTTGTCCACCCAAGGTCTTTGCTATCATGTCCTTCCATTCTAGCCATGCAAGGACTTCCTTATCATGTTGCTTTAGGGGCTTTATGCTTGCCAAATAGCATTTTGTAGAAGGGTGCTCCTTATTGACTTCTCACACAGAAGGCCAAAAAATAGGAATGAACTAAGAGGCTAGGAGCCAAAAAGTAGTGCTCCTTATTCACTTCTCACTTTTCACCTTTAGTTTATCTTAGAGAATACAAGAGAATCACTTTCACACAAAATCTTTATCACATAGAATCAAGAGCAGGAGGAGCTCTACTGAATAGTCCTTAAAGCTCACACCATTTCATTTTGTTTTTCTTTGTTGGAATTAGAGTTTAGATTAGACATGTGTACGATAGATATGAATAATTGATTACGCAATACTTGGGGATGGAAATAGGTTGGTCAAGGTAATGCAAGTGATTAGGTAAATCTATGCATGGTTGAGTGAAGACAATCATATGGTATGAAAAGGTACACAGTTGTACTTAAACTATCAATTTGACTTAAGGAAACGATGCTAGATAATTATTCTTCTTAGCGAGTGGAGGGTATATTACAAGTTTTAGTGACAAAATCAAAAGGCTTAATTTTATATTAGGAGCAAAATTTGTTTAGTGACGTAACCTTATCGTTTACAAATAGCATTCTAAGCTTGATGCTACTAAAAAATTGTGGCTCCCTAACTTGGCAGTCAAAAAACCATATTATGCTTAATTGACGATGAAGTTGAGTTTGAAATGAGGGATGGTTGTGTGCGAAACTAGAGCTTAGCAGGTCACATGCTCTTCCAAGGTGTAACATAATAATCGTAACTTATAACTTGGATGATATCATGATATCTGGGTATGTTGTGTCATGGTTTATCCTAGACTATTGATGCAAAGGCCATACAAATCATCTCCTAAAAACTATAGCTTATCCTCAAGCTTGAGCTAGTATACAGTTATGTCTCCATGTCATTTTTGCCCAAACAACAATTGGTTATTATCTAAGGATGAAGTTGGTGATGAGATTGTGTAGATTATGATTAAGTTTAAGTTGAAGCAAGATGTGAAGCTTAAGTTCCTTTTTTGAGAACCAGATTATTTGTGGCGTGCCATGCACAAGTATGAAGTGCTATATCCCAATATCATTGACGAAAGCTAAATCTCAATAGGCAATGTTATGTAATATAAGGATATAAATCGAGAAAAAGACACATTCAAAATGAAGAGAAAGGGCCCTGATACTACCATTTGGATCTGGAAACTACATGCTGATGCTCACGATTTTGATAGTCATATCGGTGATTTGAAGGAGATCTTCTGAAAATGCCCAAGTTGTTAGTTGGTAAATAAATGTCACAACAATATGTCAATACCACCATGGAATGTCCATTATTATTTGACACTACTACAAAATGTTCAGTTGGGAAAACATCGAATGCTACTTTGGACTCTATGATTGGCTAGGAATCATAGAACTAAAGCGAGGACTTGAGTTTAGGCATGCGAATAGTCTAACTGATGGTAAATAGCCATGAGGATCAATTGTAAAGATGACAACACTTATTGAAGAGGATGATGGTACTAGTAGCTATCAAAATGGACAACTCCTTGTTAGAGTTCTTGAAATTAAGGTTCAAGATACCAAGCTTTGGTTCGTTGATGAAAAAGATTGTCATTGTGGTAGTAGCACCCTTTTCGTGCTAGTTTTTTTTTACTATTGTCCCTTCATGGGCTTTACCTAGATGCTTGCCTACTGGTGATGACCTATCATACTGCTAGCATAGGAGATGGTGATGCTAGGTAGTTGATACCATGAAGGAACATTGAGCAACACAATTTGAAACATCAAACTAAGTTGCCCAAATCTTGTTGGTGTTATGTAGATGTATGAAGACCCTAAAAGATAAATGTTCTCACTTTGAATTCACCATCAAATTCTTGAACCTCTTGATCTCTTGTCAGGGACATAGCATATAATACCAACTTTGTTGTCGAAGTAAGTGGTAGGCATAGCTTTACCTTCGGTGTCAGGCATTTGTCATTGTTTCGTCATCTATGTTGGTGTGAACGATGAGGTATGCAAGGTAGAAGAATGTGATTTTGACATGGGTTGGTCTCCATGGCTACAAAAGGACAATGTCGATAAGCTTGTGTGCTCTTTATTATACACAAATCATAGATTTCAATTGTCTAACTCTTGTTGTGCCTAACAATCATAGTGTCAAGATATAGAAATTGCTCAAAGTAATGTACTTATAATGCACGTTGAATGCCAACCAACTTACTAAGAGACTTAAAAGGACGTACTCAGTGCCGTAGGCTCCCGCACTGCGGGATCTGGGGAAGGGAAATTAGCCAACAGCCTTACCCGCACAAATGTGCAGAGGCTGGGGCTTGAACCCTGGACCTCTTGGTCCCAGGCGGTAAAGCTCTACCGCTTGCACCAAGGCCGCCCTTTTAACTTACTAAGAGACTTGATTTGACGAAATGATCTGAAGTAAATATTATGAGTTCAATGAAGAGTTCCTTGGTTGGTGTATCATTCTTCCTTTATAGCATCACTTTACATACTACTAGATGAGGTATGACATCACTAACATGCCATTATTATGCGGTTTTGGTACTGGTAGGTAGCAAGATGGACCTTTTTTGTCTTTGTAATTTGAAATCCATAACTTTGAAAGAAGTACTCGTACCAATTCAAACCAAGGTAAAATTATCATCCTTATTGAAGTCAGGAAAGTGAGCTTTTGTAAATTTGGGCTCACTATTCTGAGGGATTCGTTGCCTATTGCCGAGCTTTGCACCTATCAACCTTGTGAGGTCCATTCAAAGCAAGTATACCACCAACATTGTGATCTTAGAACTAACATCGATGTCATTGAAATCCTGGCTATTGGAAACCAACTAGTGATGGTGGTGCCAATTGAAAGACCATTAATGGCCAATGGTAGGCATAAGTGCATCATGGATAATATTGATAACATCTTGGCTATGTGGTGGTGGTAGCACTTAGCTATATGAATGAAATTTACCTTGTTTTATTCCTCATATTATGTAAGGGCTTATCACCCCCATACCAAAAAAATCCCAACAATGTATGGTACTCTCAACTTACAACAATGGTCTGATTAGCGTTCGAACAAGCCTAGTGAGACGGAAGACATCATGATCAAAATAGGGCTATATCAAGGGTAGTCTTCAACCCGTATTTGTTTTCCTTAGTGATGTATAAGGTCACAAGGGTCGTTTCTCATAAGAATGTCCCTTGGTGTATGATGGAGTGTTATTTGATGAAGGTTGAACTTTGTGGTGGTTGCATTCTCTAGGGTTAAGGGCTATATCAAGGTTAGTTTGGAGGATTAAGCAATATCTGGATTCAACTCTATCCAGAGATTAATATACCCGTGAAGATGTTAGCCATATAAGAGTAACATGCAACAGCTTGGTAGAGGAATAATGCCAATCTTGGTTTGGTTGCCGATCTTGGTTGTGTCTCTATGGAATATATATCTTATTCTTGATTAGCAACTGTGAATGCAGGCTCTCACTAAATTTCAAATGCTATTTGTTGAGACAAATAATATATCTATCATTTCAAAGAAATTTTGCAAATGATAATGCCAATCTGCTTCTGGTCAACTTTCAAACAACATTCTTGCTACTTCCTTTATGACATCACTCCAAACTTTCTTTGTAACTGCTGTATTTGAGTGATTTTTTAGTTTCTTATCTCTCTGAGATTGTGCAAAATATCAAACCAGTGCGAATAGGTAATTAGGCTTGGTTGTTGAGTTCCACCTTACCATCGTTCTTGATAAACCCAAAACTATACCATTTGGTCAGCAGCTTTATAAGCAATCAGATTGTAGGTTACCCACACAATTGGATGGGACAGAACTGATAAAATAATGCCACAGATCGGGTAAATATGTAACGTTCACTTAATGAAACATTGATGACTGAGAAGCTTACTATTGCTAATAAATTGGCAACATATCCATGTACTTGTCTAGATAAAATTTATACTCCATGCTTACTAACCATAATCTATATATAAATAGCTCTGGTGTAAGCCACATCTTGCAATTTAAAGCATAATTATTGTTTAGAATACTAGCTATGTGATCGAAACATGGCAAAAAGGATGTGAAACTACATGAATTCTAATTCAAATTTATTGCATTCAAGCTATTTGATGTATTTTGTGATCCATGTTTTAGAATGAGATAAAACCCAAAAATTTGAATATGTAAAGATATAGCTAAGAATTTGTGAGTTCATAATAAATCAGTAGTATCCTAAGTCCTGACATAATTTAGTAACTTTATTTGTCTCCTTTTTCAGTGTGCAGAAAACAATTGAACGTTATAGAACATACACAAAGGATAATGTCAGCAACAAGACAGTACAGCAAGATATTGAGGTGACTTGATTCTATTGCTTGTTAGGTTTTGTTTCATTTCGATTCTTGAATGTCAAATTTTATCAAGAGATTTTGTCTATTCTGTGGATCATCCTTAAGCTAACTAGGTTTAATGAGCCTATTTTCCAATGGTTTGATATGCTTTTGTTGGATGTCCATTATTTCCCAGCTGATGATGCTTCTACTGAAACCAGAAGCATAGAACTATACTGGAGTGAAGCTTTGGCAGGGTACAACTAATGTGCAACTGAATATTTTAAAGAACATGTGATGTCGATATGATAAGACCTTGAATAGAAAAGGGTGCATCAGCTGAACAGATTTTAGAATCTTCGTTCATTTCAAAACTTAACAAAATATGCTGAATGTATTTTGTAAGATTTTTATTGCGAGTTGTGACCTAGAAGGAAGTGCATAGGTATTGGCTGGTTATGTTGGCATAATAATACCCCCACCACCAATTATTTCATCACAGTATAGGTGATATATCGTGTGGTATTTTTTTTTTTTTTTGTAGTAGTGAACTAGTGATACTAAGATTGTCTGGTCCGACTTATATTGCAGCAAGTAAAAGCTGATGCAGAGGGCCTGGCAAAGAAGCTCGAAGCACTTGAAGCTTACAAAAGGTGATTATTTAGCTAAAAAAAATTACTGCTTTCCTTATGTACGGGCCCCTGAACTAATTTTCATTGAGATGTAGGAAACTTCTGGGTGAGAGGTTGGAAGAATGCTCCATTGAGGAACTGCATAGTTTGGAAGTCAAACTTGAAAAGAGCCTGCATTGCATCAGAGGAAGAAAGGTTAGTTATTTCCTCTAGTAGTTTTATACATTTTATTATGTTTTAACAAATGAAGTAAAGATTTATAAGCACGAGGAGCTTACAGCTTTTACATTTGATCTTACATGGCAGACTCAGCTTCTGGAGGAGCAGGTCAATAAGCTGAAGGAGAAGGTAAGTCAGTTCTTGCCTGCTTCTTGTCCTACAGCGACAGAAAAGAACATCTGAATACACTGTTAGGATTAGTTTCTAACTTGTGGTTTGTTTATTTGTTGCGTCAACATCAAACAGGAGATGAATCTGCGCAAGAGCAACGAAGAATTACGTGAAAAGGTAATGGTGGCGAAACATTTTACAGGCATGGGAAGACGCGGCATGCGGCATGCCAACAACCCAACGACAGGCTTTGATTATACTGCTTACCTCGAACTCCCTTGATATCTTATGTGCATACAGTCATGGATTTTTCTCCCAATTCGCTAGCCTACCGTTTCTGCAAGATCATGATGCAAGTATATTGTATATCCTGATCGAAATCATGTCTGCAGTGCAAGAAGCAGCCGCCTCTGCTGATGGCTCCTCCGCTGCCTCCTGTGCCGGCTGTCATCACCGTGGGGGACGAACATCCGGAGCCGAAAGACGAGGGGATGGACGTGGAGACGGAGCTGTACATAGGATTGCCCGGCAGAGATTACCGGTCAAACAAAGACAAGGATTCAGTAGCGGTCAGGTCAGGCTAGCCAGACGTGCACAGAGGCCCAACCAATGCAAGCTAGCTGAGAATAATCTGGTGCGGAGAACTGAAGGTGCAAAGCAAAGCCAAGCCAAAGCAATATGAGATGATAAGAATCAGTCGCGTCGTGTTTTACAAACAAACCTGTGTATCGTCCGTGGATGCAGACGCAAAGGCACATGCGCCAAAACATCCGTCGTCAGAGAACACTTACCCTCTCATCCCTGTAGCTGCTCCTGCTCATCTTCTGTGGATGTGGATCCAACCAAATCTCAAGTAGTATATTCTCTTGCTGATGAATGCTGGTGTTCAGTTTTCTGTTGTGAGACTCGCAGCATTGCTTTGGTGATCATCTTCTGTAGAAGAAGAAGGGTTTATATATGATGGCATGTCATGTTCGGTTTTGAACGTTTAGGGCGTCGTGTCGATTTGGCGACGCTTCGGCCATTGCGAGTCAGCAGGCTGATCAATCTTTTTCTGTGCGGGGCTCGACGTGTCGACCAGCCGGCCGGTCCGGGAAGCGGAGGCTTCTCGACTACTAGGCCTCTTTGGTGGTGGTCCCGGTACGGTGCTTGAAATTCCATGCGCAGTGACGAAGTTTCTGGTGCATCGTCCACACTTGATGACACGTGGATGCATCCGACCCGGCCTCTTTTTCGTTGGTAGGTGATGATCTTTCCTGGGCCCAATACAAGGCCTAGGATTTTCGTGGGCCGAAAGTGAAAGCCCCATTGATTTCTTCGTTGGCAATGCTGTCTCAAAATAAATCAAATTTTCAAATCACGTTATCATCCCAAACCAAAAAAAAAAAAAAAAAGAAGACTTCACGTCATTCACTACCAGTACCAGGTTGTAATATGCACTGACAATTGTATTAGGTGTGGACTATAAACAGAGTTAAATCCATCTAATCAAGTCGCATACCTAAACCCATCCTCCTCTGACCCTTCTCTCTCTCTCTCTCTTAAATCAATTTCTGATGTTGTTCTAAGTAACTTTTATTGTCTCTGTTTGCAATTTTGATCCATGACGGCAGACAACGTTAATGGAGATGGTCAGACGTACGGCAGACAGGCGGGCAGTAGTGGAGATGTAGAGGCCGGGTAATGCAACCGGAGATCAAGGAGCTGACGGCAATGTCCAATAATTTTTTTCCTTTTTCTTTTTAGAAATCCGCCGCATCACTACTAGTTGAACTCCGACAATGCTAGCTTTTGATCTTTGTTGCCGGTTTAAAAATCTGAAAGGTACCTTTGAAACTATGGATATTCTCCAATTCTACAGTAGTGATGATTGTTTGTCAAGGATAGAATGCATAGTGATTCTGAGTTTTCTAAGTCGGCAAGTCAGGGTGGCTGACTGGTTGCCTATGGACTGGAGGATTGGGACCTGATGGAGCTCTCTAAGTACGGATCCATCAATTCTGGAGTCTGGTCTTAATTTGTTTTACTTGGCATGGTGGTGGTAGTTAGTGTCTCTTTTGTCGAGGACATTTTGTTTTGTAGATCATTTCTGACCGACCCTCTTTGTTGGAGACGTTGTGTTTCCAAACTTTTGTCATTGGCTCATTGGTGATGGATGCATGCAGACTTGGCACGTCATTTTCTTTATTTCTTTTGTAATAATTGCAGTCTTTATATATGTATCTTAGCCATATGCAGACATATTTGTCATGACTTATTGTTGAATAAAACTCATATATGTAGTTGTATTGTTGGAAGAAAACGATGTCATCGGTGGCATTCTTCAGCATTGAGCAGAGACGACTAACTTGGGAGTATGTGTGAGCATAAATTCCTTAGGCTGAAAGCAAGCAGTCAAAGTAGGCGCAGGCGGCCGAGTTCAGTTCAGTCGCCCGCCGCGAGCTAAACACAGCACCAACAAGACTGCTGACCTGACCGCCAGCAGACAAGATGGATACCACGACGAAGAATTCCGCGCGGAAATGCCGACTTGCGACTAGGCGAGAGCCGGTGGTTGATTACTCGTGCAGTCGTGCACATGTGGAAGCTACGCATCGAGCACAACTGCAGACAAACGGATACAAAGATCCACGTTTTCTTTTCTATATACAAATGGAGTACCGATCGAGTAGAGAACTTCGATCTCTTCTCAGCTCAAGGCGCTGTTATTTTTTTTTTCAAAGTAAAATGCACCATTAGTCCATTAATTTATGCGTCTGTGTCAGTTTGGTCCATCAATTTTGAAATTGCATTTTTAGGTCTAAAAACTTATGTGTCTGTGCCACTTTGGTCCATGAACTTGCAAACACGACAAACTGGTCTCTGAACTTGTCGGCCTGTGCCACTTTGGTCCATAAACGTGCAAAAAGGCGCTGCATGATACTGTTCTGCGATGTGGCGGCCTCTGGTAGGCCGTGCATGGTACTGTTTGTGGTGCTGACGTCAGCACTTTCTTTTTAATTTGCGACATTGATATCTTTTTATTCGGAGCTCCGAATATAGCAAATAATATATCAATTTTGATCGTCTCGATGAGCTCTTTGTAATGGTGTACTCCGTTTTGTTATTTGAGATAGTTTTATTTCATCAAAAATTAAATATTTCTACAAAACAAGTGAAAATAACAAAACTCGAAGAATAACAGAATTCGGAGCTCCAACTTTCGTTAGCCAAAGTTCAGTAAAAAAAAACTTCGTTAGCCAAACAAGATAGCTTCACAAACTCTGCTCTAGAAAAAAAAGGTAATAAAACTATATTCTCCGAGTTTTGTTATTCTCACTTGTTTTGTAGAAATATTTAATCTTTTATGAAATAAAACTATCTCAAACAACAAAACGGAGTACACCATTGCAAAGAGCTCATCGAGACGATCAAAATTGATATATTATATGCTATATTTGGAGCTCCGAATAAAAAGAAATCAATTTCGCAAATTAGAAAGAAAGTGCTGATGTCAGCACCACAAACAGTACCATGCACGGCCTATCAGAGGCCGTCACATGGCAGAACAGTGTCATACAGCGCCTTTTTGCATGTTTATGGACCAAAATAGCACAGGCCGACAAGTTTAGG
>JAKNSH010002713.1:0-18899 GCA_027790015.1 Cymbopogon flexuosus
CTGTGCCCCTTCTTGTAACACGACATTAGATAGTATTTCCCATAATTCCAGATATTCCATTAGAGCTTCTACAGGTAGTGCAACTCCGATATCATCATTTGTCATCAGATAAGGCCTCCCTCACCGTACGTCTTCCTATTCTTCTTTTAGGGACCAAGCGAAAAATCTTTTCCTTGATATTTCTCCCAGCAAGCCATCTATCCTTCCAGAACAGTGTCAACTCCATCTCCTACCTCAGTAACCACAGCCATAGAGAGCAGACCATCCACCGATAGCCCATTGACTCTTATCAAAACACAACTTCCAACGCGATTTCGATATCAGGATTTGGAATTCCTGGCATATTTGCTTTTGTTTGCAACTGTACACTGTTGCTCTGTCAACTACAAGAAAAAACTTGTTATGACATTGTGACATCTATTAACATCAAAATATTCTGCACAAAAATATTGCCCTTTTGTTTATGATGCCTCCTTGAAACAAGGGGAGGACTTTTGATTGACCGGGAGATTTGATGCAAAGCAGCAAATATTCCACATGCAATTCATGATCGTATGTTTTATACTTATACCTGAAAGAATATAATGATCTTACTGTTCAGTTCTTGTTTAGCACCTTTTGAAGGAAACGGACTTTGCTCGCTCCTGTAGTTCTTGCAGTTCGCTTAATGGACTAACAGTCCAAATTTAACAATACTATTAAAAACAATAGTTGGATTGCCTGATTGGCATCAACGTTTTTTGTTGTATTCTTTTATCTGCTTCTAACATCTCATTTCATTCCAGGTATTTTCTCTGACCTTGTCTGAAGCTCACAGGTGGCAATACATGTGGGTTTTTTCACAGGCTTGTAACAAGTTGGGCGTTGCATTTGCTGTGGAGTGTAACTGACAAGATGCAGAGCTCTTCAAATATTTTCTTACTTTTTTCAGGAAATAGAAATTTAACCTTTTGCGTTTGATCTGTTCTTTTCGCTTACAGAGTTCACTAGTTTTGATTAACATTGCTAGCATGCCTTAAGTTTTGAAATTGGTTGGTTGGTGTAGTCTTGTTATTAGTTGATAAGTTAATGTATTGTTGTTAGTAGGTTTTGATGCATTTTATTTCTTTCCACTCTTTGGAGAGTTTTGCATTTGCAAAATCTTCTCATTCAGTGGAAGTTCCCAAGCAATATAAATATACAAATTACAAAAGCTACTTCCATTTGAAACTTCTTCACTTAGTTAAGCAGACTCAGAGATTCAGGGTATTGTTAATTTAGGGTTTAGGGTTAATTTCCTGCATTGTCTCCTACGCTTATGTGTATATCTTTGTTATGTTATTATAGACCCTCCCGATATGAAAACTATATGACACCATATCTATTTTATCTTTCAAAATTAAGATAACATTCTGAACCTGACAAGAGTCATGTAACTAGTATTGTGCTTCCATATGAAATATGCTCATTTGTGTTGTGTATGCAAAATTGTTTCTGATTTCATTCTTATGCATGCCATTGTGCATTACCTACTCTTAACACACAGGAATTTGATGGATGAGTGTTCTTGTTTTTTTTTCATCTTTCCAGAACTCACAACAGGGGTCCAAATTTGTTAAGACAGGTTTAGATAGTTTAGGTACCATTGGGAGCTCATCAGTTGCACTTCCAAAGAAAGTTCATCCTGAATCAGATGGAATGCTTCCACCAGAAGAAGCGGATATGCCATCACATCTGTCTATATCCGCTAAGATGCCACCACCACCCCTGAAGAGCGTGCTGCCACCACCACTTAAAAACATGCCACCGCCACCGTCTAAGAGCATGCTTCCGCCGCCACCACCCAAAAATATGCTACCGCCACCATCTAAGAGCATGCGTCCGCCGCCACCACCCAAAAACATGCTACCGCCACCATCTAAGAGCATGCCTCCGCCGCCACCAAAATTTCCTTCAGATGAGTTATTGTCAAGAAATGAGAGCAAGATTTTTGCTTTAAAGGAGCTGACAACACCTCCAAGGCCCTTGGATGCAAGATCAGTGTTACCATCTCAACGACGACCAGAGGAGCCTGAAGAACAAACAAAAGGCACACCTGTGTCTGGTAATATTGCACACAATAATTTCCTTTGTGTGTAGGATATGATTTAACCTCACTAGTTTACATATTACCTTTGGTGTTCATTTATAGATACTTTGCTGAAACTTATTGATTATGGAGATGATGACGATGAAGACGATATTGATGTGACAGACAACATACCTAAGGGCAACCCAACTTCTGGTTCAGAGCAGAAGCCATTTTGGGCTGTTTAAAACTGGGTCTTCTAACGTAGTCAAGTGTGAAATCAAAATTGCTGATAAGGATGCTCGCCTGCCCTGGTGCATCTTCTGAATCAGATGCAATTGAGCTCCTTGTACTTGTTCCGTAGTAATTCTAACAGGCAATGAGATTTCTTTGATTTTTTCACTGTAGCATAGTCAAAATGAACCGTATGCTGTTTTGGCTCACATATGATGACTTTTTGTTTTTAGATTGGACGTTGGTTGCTGAACTCGAAACATTTTAATGTCAGTATTATATAATTGTTCGAGTCTGCCATTTCTGTAATCAGGTATCTCGTGGAAGCACTTTTAAATGGCAGGACATGTGCTATGGTAATTTTCAATTCGGCTTCTCATTGACATGTTCAAAATCAGGTTATTAATATTAGGAAGTCTAAAGTGGAGATCTCCTGCAGTCATCACCGGCCCGGCCTAGATCGGATCCAAATATTCTAGATATTCGGTTAAACCTCAAGTAATCACCGGACTAGCCTAGATCGGATCCAAATGCCCTTGATATTCCGTTGCTTAACTGAGTATATGAAGCATCGATGCTTAGGCTTTGTTTAGATGCACTTGTAAAAATTTAGTAGCAATGTAGCACTTTCGTTTATAGTCCTACCATAGACTAACTAAGCTTAAAAAATTCGTCCTGTAAATTACATGCAAGTTGTGTAATTAAATATTTCTTTTATTTATATGATGAAAAATCTTATAAACTTTTGAAATTTAGAAGGCATCTAAATCTAAACAAGGCCTTATCCCGAATATGAAACTGGAGATCCATTACAATGAAGGTTATCTTTGTGAGTAAGGCCCCGAACAGGCCATCAGTTAGCTCGGGGTTTCTGAAATTTGCTTTTCAGATTCAGAATGACCTTCAGATTCACCATTAGTATTTTGTATAAGGTCGTACGTCAGGTTCAGGCTCTTTGTACTAGCTTAGATTAGACGTCACTCTTTGACTGGCTGGCTCGCTTTTAGACTATCCGCACTCTTTATACTCTAAATTCATTCTCTATCCATCCAGTCATCAAGATTCTTTTCTCTATATATCTTTCTTCCGCACCCATCATCCTTTATATCTTATACTCTATATCAACTACTACTTGTGGGACCCACGTATTTGTAAAATAAATTTTATCTAAATATATCCATGTGAGATCTTGTTTTGAAGGATTTATTGAAACGAATTTAATGGTGCAATCGAAATTTAATTTGGTTTTGTGATTTATGAGTTAAAATATTTTTGAGTTGTTTGAAATGGTGGGGCCTGAGTTGGAATCTTCCACGCATGCGCGTGCAGCACTCTGCCTCGCTGCTGCTGGAGGTGTAGTGGTTGAGGTGGGTCCCGTGAGCCTGCACCGGACGAACGGCACAGCGCTGTATTTGGCGCACGCGGGGAGGAATTCCGGATGAGTTGGTTGTTTGGCGTACACCGGTGCAGGCCTTTTTTTCTGTATCCGGTCCTGCAGGTTGTTTTTCCGTATGTGAGTGCAGACAGTCTTATTCCACAAAATGGTATACAGAAAGCGGGAGGAGTTCGTCTGCTGGCTGCAACCGAGCACGATGCTGTCATTGCTCAGAACGGCGGCGGCGGTGACGGTGTATGCGCTGGTCGCTCTTCTCGCCAGCGCCGGCGCCGCCGCGGCGGGAGGTGGCGAGCAGCCGCTGTCGAGGATCGCCATCCACCGCGCCACCGCTGCGCCCCATCCGGGTGCCTTCGTCGACGCGTCGCCGGCCCTTCTCGGCCTGGAGGTGAGCCCTCTGAAACGCTGGCGCCTCAGGCTAATTCGAGTGGGCGCATCAGTTCGTGGGCTCGAGGTGCTCTAAGCTCTTCCGAGTATGCGTGCACAGTAGTTTGAGAGATTTGTGGCAATCCGGGGCTGAAATTTTGCAATTCTTCATTGGAAATATGCACGCTCGATGCTCGAATGTCGAAATAGGACTTAAATTTGCAGCACAAGGGTTATATGTTGGGCCATTGCCCTCTCTAATGGTTCACTCTGCTGCAATTAGATTATCGGCTGCTTTATTTGTTGCAGGGGAAGGACAGAGAATGGGTGACCGTCACATATAGTAACCCCAGTCCTTCGAAGGATGACTGGATTGGAGTCTTCTCTCCTGCTAATTTCAAGTATAGACTTATACACTGTCTGCTGTTTGCTTTGGTAGAATACTGCATGCTTCTTGCTAAATGGAAAGCTGGACTGAGCTTGTTTATTTTGTTTCCTTGGGTTTGTCAGTGATTGCATTTGTCCACAAGAGAACGAATGGGTGGAGCCCCCTCTTTTATGCACAGCTCCTATCAAGGTTGGGTTAGTTTCCTGTGGCTTTCTCCATGTGGAGTTTAGGTGACTTCAAAACTCTTATCTGAACATATGCTGAAGGAGGCTTCATATTTCGGCAGTTCCAATTTGCAAACTACACGAACCGTGATTATGGAAACACTGGAAAGGGATCCTTGAGGCTTCAGATGATAAATCAGAGAGAGGATTTCTCATTTGCATTGTTCTCTGGAGGCCTGTCGAATGTATGTGCTAAATGCTCTACTTTTTTTTTTTTTTTTGAGAATGATAAATGCTCTACCTTTTGTGAATCAGAGAGAGGATTTCTCATTTGCATTGTTCTCATTTGCATTGTTCTCTGGAGGCCTGTCGAATGTATGTACTGCAGGGTGCGCTAGTAAAAGTCCCTCACCTAGTTTCCAAAAAAAAAAAGGGTCTCTCAACTAGATTTTCAGCAATAAGCACCTTGTCGTCTTTAAAACAAAATAGAACCATTTTGAATGCGCCATTGTGTTTTATATTTTTGTATTACTAATAATACTGCCAGTTTTGTTACCATTCTCAGTATCTTCGTCTGCATACCATGATGGATAACTAGTATGTGCATTAGCATGACTCTATTTATTTTTTTGTGTAATAATACAGCCAAAGCTCATCGCCCACTCAAAGAGTGTTACTTTCATCAACCCAAAGGCTCCAGTGTACCCACGCTTAGCACAAGGAAAATCCTGGAATGAAGTAAGTATCATTTTCATTTTTTCCCATTGTAAGTAATGAGGGAATATCAACTGAACATTGTTTTATATGACCCACAAAAGAAATTTATTGAATGCAAATATAGGTGACAAATTCTGTTCATTTCTCTAATGCACTTTTTTTGTATCTGTAAGGTAACATTTTCTTTTGATCAAATTATTAATTCGCAAATAATTTTAAAGTAACTCAAAACAGACTTGGATATTTCAGCTAGTTATTACTTAGATGAGTACTTCTAGTTTTACCTTTAGAATTTGTTCATAGTTATCAAGGTTTTCAAGGAAAAGTGCACATAACTGCTTTCAGGAATGAAATCACATTATATCTACAAGATTTTTACTGTTTTTTAGTGACTCTAGATGACAGTGACATGGACAAGTGGGTATGGTACCAATGAGGCTACACCATTTGTCAGATGGGGCATACAAGGGCAAATCCAAATCCTTTCTCCTGCAGGCACCCTTACTTTCAGTCGCAACACCATGTGTGGTTAGTAATTTTCTTACTGTATCCTGCAAAAACACAGAATAATCCAAATGTAGGGATCTATCTTAGGATAAGATTACAATGTCCAACTGTTCATATGCTTTGCATTGGATTTGGTGTTTCAATATTCTGAAGCTAAGCGTGACTGATGTTTTCACTTTTCATGAAACCCAATGAGTCATTAACATTGCTATGCAACCTAATAAGAACATTATGATTACTGTGTACCTTTATGGCTCTATGTCAGGTCCTCCTGCAAGGACAGTTGGTTGGCGTGATCCTGGTTTCATACACACAAGTTTTCTCAAGGACTTATGGCCCAATTTCTTGTAATTGAATTTTACCCAACCTTTTTTCATCTTCATTTCACTCCTATTTGGCTATTTCTCATTCATTTGTGCTACTGCAAGGGGCAGCAAGTTTTACATATCAGTTCAAATTTCAGGTACACTTACCAAGTTGGTCATCACATTTTAAATGGTTCTATAGTTTGGGGATGTCAGTATAGCTTCAAAGCACCTCCTTTTCCTGGGGAAGACTCTCTGCAACGTGTTGTAATTTTTGGGGATATGGGCAAGGTACAAATTCAATGTCAAAATCTGCAAGATGCTTGGCCTTTCGTTAACCTATGCAGACATGCAGTAGAATTATTAGATCAATGCCTGCTAACAGCTATTGGCAGAAGGCTAATTTTGTTGGTTCTGGAAATATTAGCCACTTTTCTCTTCTTAAACTAACAAGCAAGAAAAAAGGAGATTAGTGGCCTGCTAATGTGTTTAATTTTGTTTGCTTATTAGTACAGGAGGAAGTGTTTCCTCAAAAGTAGATGAGACTTCTTTTTACTCCTTGACACTAAAGTTGGCATTTAAACTTTTTTTATCAGGCTGAGGTTGATGGTTCAAATGAGTTCAATGACTTTGAGCCTGCTTCACTTAACACAACGAACCAGCTAATTAAAGACTTGAAGAACATTGATGTGGTTTTCCATATTGGAGACATCGCATATGCCAATGGCTATCTGTCACAGTGGGATCAATTCACTGCACAGGTTGAGCCCATTGCTTCTACTGTGCCTTACATGGTTGCGAGGTTCGTCCAGGATCCCAACTTCACAACAGAACAAATAATAATGAAATGGAACAGGCTTAATATGTTTCTGATGCTCCTAATTTGTGGTTGCAGTGGTAACCATGAAAGAGATTGGCCTGGATCAGGATCTTTCTACGGAAATCTTGACTCAGGTGGTGAATGCGGGGTACCAGCTCAGAATATGTTCTACGTGCCAGCAGAAAACCGCGAGCAGTTCTGGTATGAAATTCCTCCTGTCCCCTCCCCACCCCCCTGGATTCGGTCAAGACTGAAGGCATTGCATTAAACATGGAGCCATTGCTTATACAGGTGGTCAAATGCAAAGATCTTTCTGGTTCAACTAAAAAAAGGGAAATATAGAATTCCATTCTGAATATAGAATAGAAAGGCAAAAGGGTGTTTAACAACTGTTTATGGTATTTGAAGCTGAAATGGCTGAAATTTTATTACTCACTTGCCCACAAAAACAAACAATTCCCTCGCTGGTAGAATGTGCTGTTGAAGCTATTTGTTCATGGAGTTGAGCTGTGCATCAAAGTCCATCTGATTTACCCATAGAATAGAAAGTTGCAGTATTTTCCAATTTTGTCTCCAAGAAGCTCTCATGGAACATCAGCTTATCCTTCTAGGTACTCAATGGACTACGGGATGTTCCGTTTCTGCATAACCAATACCGAGTTGGATTGGAGGCCAGGAACGGAGCAGTACAAGTTCATCGAGCACTGCCTGTCATCTGTTGATAGACAGAAACAGCCATGGCTCATCTTTATCGCGCACCGTGTTCTGGGTTACTCATCCGCCACCTTCTATGCAAACGAAGGAACAACCGAGGAGCCCATGGGACGCGAGAGCCTTCAATCACTCTGGCAGAAGTACAAGGTTGACATCGCTATGTATGGCCACGTCCACGGCTACGAACGGACCTGCCCAGTATACGAGGTGCTTCTCAGCTCCATTCCATCTCCTGTGTGGCTAGCTTATCTAGTTGACGCTCATTTTGTATATCACTCTGGTTGGATTTGCGTGAAATGCAGAACGTGTGCGTGGCCAAGGGGTCTGACCTCTACACCGGCGCGTTCACGGCGACGACGCACGTCGTGGTGGGCGGTGGCGGCGCCAGCCTCGCCGACTACACAGCCGCGCAGGCGCGGTGGAGCCACGTGCGGGACCGCGACTTTGGGTTCGCGAAGCTGACGGCGTTCAACCACACGACGCTGCTGTTCGAGTACAAGAAGAGCCGGGACGGCAGCGTGCACGACCACTTCACCATCTCCCGCGACTAC
Source organism: Cymbopogon flexuosus (assembly GCA_027790015.1). NCBI lineage: Eukaryota > Viridiplantae > Streptophyta > Magnoliopsida > Poales > Poaceae > Cymbopogon > Cymbopogon flexuosus. The sequence goes on from JAKNSH010002713.1 coordinate 8,207, forward strand.
CGCGACGTTCTGGCCTGCGGCGTCGACAACTGCCCGAGCACCACCCTGGCGTCGTAGTGAGCAACCCGGCCTCGTGTCGATTCGATTTTTTTTCCGCTGTTCGGGTTTTGATTTGAATTCGAAGATGGATACACTGTGCTGTACTGCTGTGCATTGGATACCTGAGCCTGAGCGGCTACTGGTACAGCAGGTCCACATGCTGCTTGTGCGCCCGCCTCCACCACCTGCCCAGTATTTTCTGGTCGGCGAGGACGAAAAATGGATGGACGTATGGCAACGAAATGGACTGACATCGCTATGTATGGCAACGAAATTCAGTTACGCTTGGTACAGAGAAAACACAAATAAGCACAAGTACAATGCATTACCTACACTACACACGCCCTCATCATCGATCAGCGTGTACTGTATGTCCTTATTATTCCATTTTGTTTTGGATTAAAGGCGGTCATATATGGATAAGTAAATGTCGTGGTGCCACCTCCGATCCGAATCCGATCCTGACCACCGCGGGGGGAGCGAAGCCGGCCTCCCTCCGCGCCGTGGCCAGCTCGGCGAACTCCCGCACAGCTTTTTCCTTTCCGCGGAAGCGAATCGTGTCCGTCCGTTACCCCACACCCACGCAGCACGCCATGTGATGTGTTGCCGCTGCCGCGCTCCCCTTTTCCGCTTTCCCCACTGCTCCGCTCCCGCTTCCCGCCGCCATCGCCCATGGCGCCGCCGCCACCGGCAGCCGCGGCCGACGCGCTCGCGCAGATCCTGCACGCCCTCCTTCCTTCCGTCCTGCTGGCCGCGGCGTCGGTCAGGGCGCTCCGCTCGCGTTGGCGCGCGCTCCAGGCCACCCTGCTCGCGCTGCAGTCCTCTCTCGCCTCGGCGCCTGCCTCCGCCCCGTCCCACCCGCTCTTCGCCGACCTGGTGGCCGCGCTCCTCCCAGCCCTCCGCTCCCTCCACGCGCTCTCTGCACAGTGCCAGGATCCCGGGCTCCCCGGGGGCCGGCTACGCCTCCAGAGCGACCTTGACATGGTGGCCTCCTCGCTCTCCTTGGTCCTCCACGACCTCTCCCTGCTCCTCCGCTCGGGGCTGCTCTCAGTCGACTCCGCGGCGTCCGCTCCCAGTGACATCGTGCTGCAGGTGCCTGCGCCGGCGGCATCGCGCGCAGACAAGTCCCTCTTCGTTCGGGACGCCTTTGCGCGCCTCCAGATCGGGGCGCTGGACCTCAAGCTCCAGGCGCTAGTGTCGCTGCTCGACCTGCTGGGTAACGACCCTACCGCGGAGGCCGCGGAGGTCGTCGCCACCGAAGGGGACGTCTCCGCGCTGCTCCGCTTGCTTGACGCGTCGTCCCACTCCGCGCTGCGGGACCGTGCGGTCATGGCCGTGGCCCACCTTGCCACTGCCTGCGCTGCGTCCCGGAGGGTGGTGTTCGACCAAGGCGGACTCGGCCCACTTCTGCGCGTCATCGATTCAGGCTCGCCGCCCGCCACGCGTGAGCGCTCTGCTGCGGCCATTGTGGCCATCACTGGCGATGCCGGCAGCGCGTGGGCTCTGTCGGCGTATGGGGGATTGTCCATCTTGATTAATGCTTGCCGTCCTGGCTCTGGATCCCCCGCATTGCAGGCATTTGCCGTGGCAGCACTCAAGAATGTTTCTTTCATCGATGATGTGCGCTCTACCCTGGTGGAGGAGAGTGGTTTGCCTGTTCTTGTTGATCTGCTTGCCAGTGGCACTGCTGAGACGCAGAAGAATGCTGCTCTCTGCCTCTGGTCGCTTGCTTCGATGGGCGACCATGAGACGCAGAACCAGATTGTGCAAGCCGGTGCATTGTCGCCACTCTTACAAGCACTGCATGTCGCCACTGATCAGGATCTCCAGGATTCTGTACTGCGTGCTATACATGCACTTACATCAGCCCCTGCTGCCACCAGAATTCTTTGTTCATCACAATTGTTCTTTGCACGATTGACGGACCTCATATGCTGCAGTGGTAGCATCCTGTTGCAACAAATGTCTGCTGATATCATTGCTGACCTTGCACCTAATGTGAGTGATGACACTAAGAGGAGTATGGTACCATGCATTGGTACGCTGGTTAAGATGATGGAGATGGCTAAGCCAGCGACAATACATGAGTCAGCTGGCCGTGCACTGCTTGCTTTGTTTAGCTTGAAGTCTAATAGGAAGGCTTTTGTCAGAGATGAGAAGAGTTTAACAAGATTTGTGCGGATGCTTGATCCCCGGTTTCAGGAGATTGATAAGAAGTATCCAGTCTCAATCCTTCTAGTTCTTGCCATGGGTTGTGGGAACGGGACACGACAACGACTTGCTGATGCCGGTTCTTGCCAGCATCTACAGAAGCTGTCTGATGCTGACGTGCCAGGTGCAAAGAAGGCTTTGCAGAAGATATCCAGCAATCGCTTTAAAAGCTTATTTTCCATAGGATGGCAAAACTAGTCCATATGCTGCACTGGGGTAAAGTTTGATCTTGTCCTGATCTCTTATTTTCTAGTCTATTGTTGTGGCCTACTAATTGATAGCATGAATGTTGCAACTAGCTTTGCTTGCAATTTGACATGTTTGTGTTTATAGGATAGAGTTTCCCTGTTATAGTCAGTGTGTTTTAAATACGCGCATAAGCATGCTCTCAAAGAAAAAGTCAGTGTGTTTTCCAATTCTTGCAACTTGTCGACGTTTTAGCTATTTTTTCTTTCTTTACTGTTCACGCATTGCAACTGCAACTGCAAATGATTAAATGATATGATTATTGTGCTAGTATGTGATACCAATGTCCTATGATTGTTGACTTGTGGCTTTATTGACATGGCCCTTCCAGGGTATTGAGTGATACTACTGTACACTGTAGTAGTGCTTGTAGGCTTCAACTATGCAGGCTTTTAGCATGCTAAAAGTATCATCACTAGAGATATTAGAGGAAAAGAAAGATTATATTTTATAAAAGATAAAGATGATGGAAATTTTAGCATGGCTTACGATAATGGAGGTGTTGGGAAGGTGAAGATGAAAGTCTATAGATGAGGGAAATTAGTTTTGTTTTTCAAAGAGGGACAAAAAACAGATGGAAAATAGAAAAGTGGCAAACATAATAAATGTATGCTTGGTTTATGCATATTTTTCTCCGCACTAGTTATTATGACAGTAACTGTAGTGTTGTAATATTACTATTAGCTTTGAGTGTCATGTAAAAAATTTCACTAAGAGCGTGCCTTTTGTATAGACATAGATTTGAGTGATGTATTGATAACCTTTGATTTCATTGCAAATGTTTCTGCGATATTTGCAATCATCGTATGGAAACTTTTGAAACATGGAAAATGTAAGCCTTCTAATTACCAGTCGTGGAAACAGACGACACATAAATGACATGTGCTCTACTTTTTTTTCTTCTAATTTCCAGTCGTGGAAACAGACGACACATAAATGACATGTGCTCTACTTTTTTTGTTTCATTTGTATGTAAAAATTTAATGCTCATATAGTTTCTTTTGGTTTTTGGACGAACATTCATATTTCATAATTGTGTAGGTCTAACTATGTTTTATGAACATACCATACAGGTTAGTGGGCTGTTATGTTTAACTTTCTGTATTTGTTGCCTTGTTGGGCCAATTGTGCAGTTTATTTTAATTGTAAGGTGGCACATTGCATTAGAACCAATAGACGCACTGATCTGAAATCTTATTGACAAGAAACTACCTATTTGTTAGTGTAGTCAGAATTCTGAAATTGCATATTTGTTGAGAAAACCATAGATTTTGTGTACTTGGTATGAGTATCCTGCTTATGTTCGATGTGTACTGGTTTAGTTGCTTCAATTATAGAAATTTACGCAGGGATCTGCATCTTTTCACTTGCTTAAGCTTAAGCTTTTCTCATTTGTTTGTATGCTCCATGAAACAATTGAAATCAATCTCACTAGAAACAGATATGCCATTCTTTTGTTCCTTCAGTCTGTTCAAGTTTAGTTGGCAGTAGATGAAGTGCTTGTCCAAGTCCAATTGTTGTAATGTCTGCATTTCCAATGTCATTAGGATTCATTGTCTATCATAGTGGACCACATCACAAGGCTTCAACATTCTTGCTATCATTTGTGTGATACCCCTTGTACTATTTTCCTCCTTCCCTTCTTTGCAGCCCATTTGCATACAATAATTCTTATGACTCATGTTGGTTTTTCCTCAATGGCAGTTATAGAGCAGTCCAAAACTCCAGATGTGGAGAGCCTCTACCGAGTTACAGAAGAACACTCTGTATTTTTTTCTGAGTAGGAGTGATGACAGTACAAGAACATCAAGCGAGAGGCAGAAGTTCTCATTGTTTCAGCGGCTAAAAGGTGGCCAGTGGATGATATTTGTTAACTAAATGTAGTATATATTAACAAAATGGAAGCATGGACGCAGCATTTTAGGAAGCGTCCATAAGCTTCTGTGTTTTGCCCCTTTCCATTTGTTTCCTTATATTTAGCTTTTTCCTTTTTCTTTTTCTTTCTTTCTTCTGTTTTAACAGTGGCTTTCACCCGTCTCTGTGAAGTTGTGATTTGTTTGTGTTGATTTGGAATGAAGCAAGGAATTGATGTGGCACATCCCACTAAGCACTATCTGGGTTGCTTTAGCTGCCGCTGCCGTGGGCTGAGTAGGATCCACAGGCACATGCCGTTGACTATATTGTGTGACAAAGAGAAGTCCCTGGTGGCTGGTACTGGGCACCCGCATGGTTAAAGTTATTTATTTACTAGCTTTAAGTCAACTTCTCCAATAATACTAACTTTAGTGCATAACTCTCTCTATTGAAAAGTATAGTTCGTTTGACTTTCTTTTTGCATCAAGTTTGACGCTCGTTTTATTGAAAAAAATTGTATATAGTCAAATTTAAGTCAGTCTTGAAGAAAATTTATTAATAAATCAAGCCACAACTTTAGCGCATGCTCTCCATTCAAAATTATAGTTCGTTTGATTTTCTTTACCCCAACTTTGACTGCTCGTTTTATTGAAAAAAATGTGAAGAACATTTATTAATAGATCAAGCCATAACAAAAAAAAAAAGTGATACTTAGCACAATTTTTTGAACAAGACAAATCGTCAAACTTAGGGTAAAAAAAAAACTCAAATGAGCTATAATTTAGAACAGATTTGTAGTAGCTTGGATAGCCCCACATGATACTCTTATGTAAATTTGAATGTGTGCAACAGCTTAGCTTTTTATTGAGTGCTAACATTTTCTCCCTCTTCTATTAAAATATGAGAGGAAGGATTAAAGGTAGCTTAAAAGTCGATTGTTGGGGCTACCCTTATCAATATTGACCCCTTTAAAGTTTTTCAAGGGTTTAGACATTAGTTAGAATGATTTGGGAAATGATTTTTTTTCTAGACATTTCCCCACTGTCCTAGAGTTAAATATTATTTTCCGAAGCTTCCGGACATACTTTCACAACTTCTAAATATTATATTTGGATTGTCATGTCCCAATATATCTCTAGATTTTTGTCATTTTTTTCGAAACTTATTTATATTTTTATGGTTTAAAAAACTTAATAGGTATATTTATTATTTTTAATTAAAAAGAGTAAACTGCATAGCATCTCCAGCAATTTGGCAAACTGGGTTGGCATCTTCAAAATTTTGGCAAAAGTTGAAATTCTGTCCTCCAGCAGTTTGGCAAACTGGATTGGCATTTTGGGCAGCTTGGCAAAAACAGACTCCCCACGCGCATATTTGCGCGCTGGGTCGCACTTGGCAAAACCGTGTCGCTGAACTGACAGCTCATTCGCCTGCTGCTCGTGCTGCCTCCGTCTGAACTTGTCGCCGGCAAATGGGCTATAGGAACCTGTGCCTCAGCTACGGGCGACAGGAACCTGTACCTGGGCGACAGGAATTGGCAGTGCTCGGTGCTTGTGATCTGCATTGGCAATCAACTGCTGATCGTTTAAGACATACAATATATCATACTCTAGAGTTGATCAACTGCTAATTGTTTCCACCTCCCGAGAATGAACTATAAATTAAAGAAATTTATTATTAATAATATGTAGCTACAATTGTTTCAGAGGGCTCGTTAAAATTAAAATTTGGTCTAGACAATAGAAATAAATTAGAACATAACTAATATAAATCTAGATAATTGTTCGAGAGGTGCTCGATGAGGTCTTCTTTCAACCGGCGGCGTCGAAGGAACAGGACGCGTCGTACATAGGTCACAAACAAGATCACGGACGGAGGAAAGAAAGACGTCGGGTGGGCCTCCTTTTTAAAATTTGCCAAGCCCAAAATGCCAAACTGCTAGAGAGAGCCTCTTTTTTAATTTGTCAAATAGTTTAGGGAGTTGCCAAAACACTAGATTTGCCAACTGTTTTTTACCAAACTGCTGGAGATGCTCGACGAGGCAAATAAAGCCATAATGCTAATTTAGAAGGAAAACACCATTATGCCAAACAGGCCTGCGTCCAGCCCAGCCGGCCCACGGCTCATCCGTTTGCCCACTCGGGCGGCGGCGCCCGCGCCCGCCTCCTTCCCCGGCGCCAAAACTTCTCAAATTTCTCGCGCGCGAGCGCCAAACCGGGAGCCGAAACGAAACTAGCAGCGAACCCCGCGGCGGCAAGGCTAAAAAACGCGCAAAACCCCGAGCGCCGCTCTCCTCCCGCCATTTCCTCCCCAAATCTGCCTTATAAGCGCGCGCAGCCTTGGCCGCTCGACGCATCTTCATTCTCCGCCGCCGCTCAAGGTTTCCCCCCACGCTCCCACCGATCCACGCGAAACCTACCTTCCTTTCTTCCTCCGGGAGGCGATTCGACAGGGAGAGGAAAGAGGAGCCATGGACGCTGCCAAGTCGGTGACGCCGGGCGCCGTGTCCCACCTCCTGGCGAACCCGTCGACGGGCCCCGACGGCGCCGTGCCGGATCTCGTCGTCCAGGTCCTCGACCTCAAGCCCATCGGCACCCGGTTCAGGTGAGTTCTCACCTCCTCCCTTCCCTGGCCGCGCTGGATCTAGTATCTTTGCTAGTTTTCGTTCCGTCGGGCGGCGCATCTGTTCTGTTCTTACCGCAGTTGTGGATCTTGTCAGCCGGTCTGACGAGCCTCCCCTTTTTTGGATCTGTTGTTGCCTTGCAGCTTCACGGCAACCGACGGGAAGGATAAGATCAAGGCGATGCTCCCCACCAGCTTCGCGATGGAGGTCCGCTCCGGCAATCTGAAGAACCTTGGCCTCATCCGCATCCTCGACTACACCTGCAACTCCGTCAAAGGCAACAGTGACAAGTAAGTGCCCTCCATCCTCCCTCCTTTCGTCACCATGAGGGGGGCTAATGTTGGCAACTGTTCCCATATTCGGCGTTTCCCTCGGTTTCCTGAATCACTGTGATTTTTTTACCAGAGTCTTGATTGTCGTCAAGTGCGAGCTTGTGTGCGAAGCCCTCGACGCCGAGATCAACGGCGAGGCCAAGAAAGAGGAGCCTCCAATTGTGCTGAAGCCTAAGGACGAAGGTGTGGTTGTGGCTGAGCAAGCAAATGCTCCCCCAGTCGCAATGAAGCCCAAGCATGAGGTGAAGTCCGCGTCCCAGATCGTGCATGAACAGCGTGGAAAGTAAGTGCTTGCAACTGCAGTCCATGCCATTTGATGTTCTGGTTGAGTCTGCTGAGGATTTAGATTTACAGTTCATTATTATACTTCTGTTCGTGCAGTGCTGCTCCTGCTGCGCGTCTTTCCATGACAAGGAGGGTCCATCCTTTGATCGCTCTGAACCCCTACCAGGGTAACTGGGTCATTAAGGTGCGGGTCACAAGCAAAGGCAATCTGAGGACCTACAGGAATGCTCGTGGAGAAGGCTGTGTCTTCAATGTAGAGCTCACTGATGAGGATGTAAGTGCTCTGATGGCATTGTTCTCATGTTTAAGTGCATTTTTGTGAGGTTCTGGGTTCATGAGCTGATGTTCTCTGAATTTGTGTATGCACAGGGCACCCAGATCCAGGCCACCATGTTTAATGAGGCTGCAAAGAAGTTCTATCCAATTTTTGAGCTGGGAAAGGTTTATTATGTCTCAAAAGGATCTCTTAGAATTGCCAACAAGCAGTTCAAGACTGTCCATAATGACTATGAGATGTCACTAAATGAGAATGCTATCATTGAAGAAGCAGAGGGGGAAACTTTCATTCCGCAAGTGCAATACAACTTTGTCAAGATTGATCAGCTAGGGCCATATGTTGGTGGCAGGGAGCTTGTAGGTATGTCAGAGTTATTGGAATTAAGTTGGTTTTACTTCTTCAGGTTGGATGTAGTGTCTCACTGTTTTATGCATTATTTCAGATATTGTTGGTGTGCTTCAGAGTGTATCTCCTACACTCAGCGTTAGGAGAAAGATTGACAATGAGACAATACCGAAGCGTGACATTGTTGTAGCAGATGACTCGTAAGTATCACTTGATCCTTTACCTTGTTAATAGGTCAATACAATCATTCAGTGATATTGCTTATAATTGCTCTAATAACAGATAGAAGTCCATGTCTCAAATTAATTCTCTATATCTATCAAAACTTCATATCTTTGTGATCTAAATTTAACATAGATTAACAAAACAATGTTGGCACTACTATTTTAATGATGAAAATAATAACAATAATTTCATAATGAATCTGTCCCTAATTGACTCATTCATTTCTTGGCAGTGGCAAAACTGTTAATATTTCTCTCTGGAATGATCTTGCTACTACGACTGGCCAAGAGCTTTTGGACATGGTTGACAGTTCTCCTGTTGTTGCGATTAAGAGCCTAAAAGTATCTGATTTCCAAGGTATATCATCTAATCTCTGTTCAATATTCTTCCTGGAAATCAGTAAGTTACTGAAAGTGTGTTGTGATAACTCCCTGCTGAAATTTGTCTTGTAGGTGTGTCTCTTTCAACTATAGGCAAAAGTACTCTTGCAATTAATCCAGACCTACCTGAGGCTCAGCAACTTAAATCATGGTAATGCTTTTCTCCTGAATGATGTGAGCTTGCTGTATGCTTTTAACCAGTGTAGTATGCTTAGACTTGTACATAATTTGTCAAATAGGTATGACTCTGAAGGCAAAGATACTTCACTGGCACCCATTGGTGCAGAAATGGGTGCTGCACGGGCTGGTGGCTTGAAGTCTATGTACTCTGATAGAGTTTTTCTGTCTCACATCACCAGTGATCCTGCTATGGGCCAGGAAAAGGTATGATCCTGAATATTCACTGAAATATGATACCATTTATATCTTGAATGTTAAAATTGCAAATTTGGAGAAGCCCCAATTTGACTTATTTTTGCCTTGCAGCCTGTTTTCTTCAGTTTGAATTGCCTCATAAGCCACATCAAGCCTGATCAGAATATGTGGTACCGTGCTTGCAAGACCTGCAACAAGAAGGTGACTGAAGCTTTTGGATCTGGATACTGGTGTGAGGGATGCCAAAAGAATGACTCTGAATGCTCACTGAGGTAAAATTTGTTAGCAGAAGCCTGCCACTGTTATCTATTTGGTGCCAAGTCTGATTGTTTCCCTGCCTCCTTCAGATACATCATGGTCATCAAGGTTTCTGATCCCACTGGTGAGGCATGGGTGTCTGTGTTCAACGAGCATGCAGAGAAGATCATTGGCTGCAGTGCTGACGAGCTTGATCGGATCAGGAAAGAGGTAAATTATGCAATCTGAGTAGGGCAAATACTCTAACCTGACAGCATTGAATTTCTGCTGTTTCCTTGTTTGCCTTGTCCCTGATAGTTGGTTCGCCATTGTTGCAGGAGGGGGAGGACAGTTACGTTCTCAAGCTCAAGGAGGCCACCTGGGTTCCACACCTGTTCCGCGTCAGCGTCAATCAGCATGAATACATGAACGAGAAAAGGCAGAGGATCACCGTGAGGAGTGAAGCACCGGTGGACTACGCAGCTGAATCCAAGTTCCTGCTTGAAGAGATCGCGAAGCTTACTGCTTGCTAGAAGCCTAGAAGGTGCTATCTTTCTGGTGGTTCGTTATGGAGGAGTGCCCCCGAGATCCCCCCGAGATGTTTCCCTCTCAAGTGTTTTGAGCTGTAGTAACTTTAGTACTGTTCTGTATCGCTCATTGGTATTTAGCACTTCTGTAAGATATATGTAGATGTTTGTTAACCTTGATGTCAAGCAACAGATGCTATGACAGTTCAAGCATGATGCGTGAAGCTTTTGCAGAATTGCAGTTCCAATTCCATGTCTCTGCAACTTTGTTGAGCAAACAGCGAGGGTTATTAGGACTAATTGATGATGTCAGGTCGCTGCGGCTAAGATTTAGTTGTGTACTGTATGTATCAGCAATCAGATGTAGAAACCCTTCCCTGCTCTTAACTCGTATGATAAAGTGCGCGTTCTACACCATTGTGCCATCTATTCAGTCTTTTTCTCAAACATGTTTCCGAAGAATCGCCAGTGTCAGCTTATCGTGGATTCATACTTTAGCTAGCGGAATAAGCTTTACATGCTTCAGCCTCCACACCTGAAATACATATGGGCCTGGATCCCTCTAGTCCGGCTAGAGCTAGAGTTAGAAACTAACTCTAGTTCTAGTCTAAACTAGCTCTAGCCATTGAGGTGTTTGGATCCAAAGGATAGTTTCACAATAAATATATTTTTATAATCATTTGTCTTATTTAAACCATACTCTTATCCGGATCTAGTATGGCTAGCTCATATGCGGG
>JAKNSH010002787.1:0-14484 GCA_027790015.1 Cymbopogon flexuosus
ATATAGGGTACCTTTTCTATACTCCCGGGAGTAGTTACTCTCATCTTTAAAAACCACGTTGCGTATGTGTTCATACTTGTTTATCGGTTTGAGTATGTTTATATACTCGTATTATGATATCCCAGATCTTGCTATGCGAAAAAAATTCATGAGAACCTATAGTTTTTAATATATTACGAAAACTGCCACTACTGTACTATATAAAATAAGTACGACCACATACTCTACGTATGCATGCATACTTGACGTATATATCATCCTATATGGTTTAGTATGATCATATACTTCATGTACATATACTTTGTTTGGTCGTATATACCTTAAATCTAGAGATATACATATGGGAGTAGTTACTCCCTAGGAGTAGAAAATAATTTCCCTATATATGTATATATATATATATATATATATATTACTATTAGTAATTAGAGGCTCCGATGGAGGTTCCACGTTAATTCTCACCAGACGCGCTAAAAAAAAAGATAAATCATATAAATTCCCACAATAATCAGAAACATCAAGCCATCCATCGGTAGTCTCTAACAACGATAGCCATTAGATCTATTCCATTTTCCACCCACATTGTTCATTTAAATATCAATGTAAAATAACCCCCTAAATTTTTCATATAAATTCCCACAATAATCAGGCTAGCCATTAAATCTATTAAAATCAAGCTAGATATGCATCTAAACTACACGTCGAAACATATCCTCCCTCCGGTACCTATTGCTCTTTCGTGTCCGCCTGGCCGCCGCCACCGTGTTTTCCAGCTGCCATCGTGTTGTCGATCTACCTGGCTCTTCCTTCCAATGGATGGCACTAAGCGCATGGGTTTCCAACTTTCCATGCGGTAGTTGCATGCAGTCTGTCTCTTGCCTGATCTCCCTGTTTGGAGTAGATGCAATCTTAATCAGCTGATTCTTGCTTGATCGATCTTCTGTTTTGGATCTCATAGAGAGGTGGCATGGGTGGCGGCATACTACTACCACGGCAGCATCGTGGACTGCTAGCTGAAAAGCTCATCCGGACATCCCGTCAAGGCGTCAATATGAGCCACGTACACATGCATGGTCCATGGATGAGAGTAGCAAGCTGCATGTACGTACTACTCTTGCTCGCTTGCCCTGTCATATTCCCTAATTAATGACCAGCAGTCGTCGGCAAAGAAGTGTGTTTCGTTATGTGCTGAAGGGGCTGTTGGGTGATGCTGCTTCGTGACTCCATGCAGGTCAAAGCTCAATCCTTCCCTACACCATTTAGTAGTCTACAGCTGCGTAATTTTTATACCTAAAGTTTCCCTTTTTTTCTTCTTTTTTCTTTTTGCGGGGAACCTAATAAAGTATCAAGTTGACTACCTATCACAAGCAATCAAAGCCAAATTCATCATAATATTCATGATAAACTAGAAATACAAAAGGCAGGTTCATAGAATATTCATTCTTATAGTATATCCAAGAACGCAGATTACAATACCAACTCTAATTGGCATTCTACTCCCTTAATAAAATGATGCTATTTAGAGAAATCCAAAATGTTTGTCAAGTATAGCAGAAGATTTATAGTGTCAACTACACAGTAGTATACTATATATGAGTGGAGTGTTTATTTCTAAGTTATTATACAGCCATTTTTTTTTGAAACTATTATTATATATCCATCTTTTGATAGACTAATCATCATTAACAGTGATTATAAGTCGATTTGTTTTGTTATTTTTAAAAGTTACACACCTTTATCATTATAGAAATAATCTAAAGTAACACCTAAAATTTATTTGGAATTATCCACCACTGCCATTACGTAAGAATAACCTAAATTAGGCCCCTAGTATTCTTCTGAATTAACACATATGATTTATGGAAAAATAGAAAAATAATATAAGCTAACATATAAACTTATATCATGTCATTAACAATATATAAAGTACCATAAATGTGAATTATCTACACCATTCATAATAAAGGATTTCCAAAGTTAATTTTATAATGATTCTAATTATTCACTCATGTTATTGTCAGGGTCTGCATACATGGTGTGGTATCGATATGCATATACATGTGTACATGAAGTGATGAGCATGTCGATTTTCAAGCAAAACACATAGCTCAGGTTTCAACTAAACATATGCCAAAGCACATATGAAAGTACAATCCAATGGTGAAAAATATGAATGGAGACAAAAGAGTATACAAAGTTTGTATAATTGGAAATTCAACACTAAAATTAGAATAATCATCAGAAAATATTTATACCAAAATTTTGAAAGAATATGAACATATGAGAAATCAGTTAAACTGACTTCAGAGATAAATGGATGTGTGATGCAATGGATAGAAAAATAGATAAATTGCATTAAAAAGCCCTACTGAAGTATGATAAAACATATCAACTTTAATTATATCTAATATAAACACAACTTTATGTCTTACACAACTATAGGTTAAGATGGAAAATTATATACAACGATTGAGAATTAAAGCCCATCAGAACTACTTTGTATTAAAGCCTACCAAAGTATGATAAACAAAATAAAACATATCAAATTTATTATATCTGATATAAACAAAACTTATGCCTTACACACTATAAATTAAGATGGAGAATATATACACAGAATTAAAGCCTGTCAGTTCTACTAGGTTGTAAACTATCTATTGAAGTATATGATTATTCTGTTAAAATAAATGAGTAAATAGAGAAAGAAGCCAAGTTGTGCACCCTAAATTTTAATACAGATTTTAGTGCTATTATGTACTCCCTCCGTTTTTCTTTAAGTGTCGTATTTGGCTTGGGTGGAGAGACCAAGGAAAAAAATAACTCTGAGTATTACGCTTCCCATGACTCTGTGTCTCTCCCTGCAGCTGCATGCAACCAATACCCGCTTCTTGCGTTACTAATTCATGAGGCGTGCAACTAATTCATTGGCTGCATGCATGCGGATTTAATTGCTTGAAGGAGACCGAGCCATATAGACCAAAATACGACACTTATTTGCAACTTTCTCTCGAAACCAAATAAGACACTTAAATAAAAACGGAGGGAGTAATCAAATTATTAGCCGTGCGGTAGTACGGGTTGATGGACTAGTATATAATAGCTATTACTCTATAGCTGGCTACAGAATAACTTATAGTAACTCAACTATAATCATTACGGTAAATAATCGTATATGTTATAGTAACGCAACTATCGTAAATATGCATCCGCATTATCATAAATTACTACAAAAATTATCGTAAGTGGATGTGGCTGTAGAATAACTCAACCAAGGATATATATATTATCAACACTGTAGGATACATACCTCTGGAGGATCCTGGTTGCGCCTGGGAATCTAAAACGACGGATTTTCGGTCCTTAGGGTCTCCAAGTAGTTTTGGAACTATATTAGAAAAAAAAAGCGTGGGTATTATTGCATTTGCGTTTGCATGTTGTTCATCAGCACCTCAATCCAAACGCATATGGGGATTTCAGGGGGCTTACTGGGAGTATCGTGGTAACCTGCTTTCTTCTTTCCTTTCTTCTTCGGATCATCGGGAGCCATTGCTCGAGTCTTGATGAGAAGAGAAGGCTTAGCTAGGTACGTAGTTCATTGAATCTGGGTCTGTGTGCCCTTATAGTTTCGAGAGAGAGAGAGAGCCATGTCTGCGAAGACTAAGAAATTGGAAGGATGCTTTGACTTGCCCTGGATAATGCTAGGAATACAAACAGCGCTGTCTTTGGCAGGTGTACAGGCGACCGACAAGTGGGTCGGTTAGAACATACATGTAGCTCAAATACATGCTAGCGTAATAACATGCATGCCACTCGAAAATATCAATTTAATAAGTGCATTTGTTTATAATTGTTAAAGCACAGAACGTACAAAACGTTTTGCCGAAAATACTAGAAATGGAAGTTGTTAGTTTATTCACAAATGCGAACTGTTCATCAGCAAATTAGTTTATTGCAACCATCATGGTCTCAGGTATTTCTCGCAACCTGTCCACAAACTCGGGCTCAAGTCCTTGTTGCTTATTTTCCAAGATTTACTCCAGGTAGTGCTCCAATTTTGTAAACTCTTAGAACTTTAAGCATTTGTGGGCATATTTTCTCCCCACGTCCTCCCTCTCAGATTTGGATTACATAGACAGAGACTGAATCTCTCAACAACAGATATTCACTCAATATTCCAGACTCTGGCTAGACATAGAACAAAACCTAGAGACTGAGAAACTAAGATGCTGGAAGAGGGATTGGCTTAATTACTAGGTCGACGAGGTTGATTTGACGTTCATTCTTCACCCAAAATCCACAAATGCCTACTGGGAAGACCGGTCGGGGAGGCGCACAGCGGAGTGCCATAGGATCAGCAAGCTACATATAAATGCATATCTCCAGGAGAGACATGCTGGACAACAAGGGGGTTGGAAGAGATTGTGGTAAAATGTAAAAAGTAAAGGTAGATTCATTTTTGTCTATTGGATGGTGGACCCTCAATGGCCACGATGGTCCCATATAATTAGAGAAACTACAAACACTAGTACAAAAATTATTTCTATTGATGTTAGCTTTTTTTTCTACAGGCGGTTTCTCTTGACGTTTGCTAGTAAAAATCAAACGGTTCTAAATGGCCACTAAAAATACATTTTTACAGGTGTTTTTTCTAACAAAACCGTCACTAGAAATCATGTGGTTTTAGTGGTGGTTTCTTAAGGAAACCGCCGCTAAAAATCAGATTTCTAGTAGCGGTTTCTTAGAAATCGGTCACTAGAAATAATTTGAAATTGATTTTTTTGAGTTTTTCAAATGACCTCGTCTAAAAAAACCATCAAAATGGAAGTTGTAGATCTTAAAAAATTATAAAACTTTGTAGTTGATAACTTTTTTAGTTGAAATCCTCTTATCACCGAAAACTATGTTTGAATTTATCAAATTTGAAATTCAAATTTTGTAAATGATCTCGGATATAAAAACTAACAAAATAAAAGTTATAGATCTTATAAAGTTATGAAACTTTGTTTTTGACAACTTTTTTATTTGAATTTGTTTAGTGCCTCAAACAATCAATTTATGCTCGGTTTAGGATAATATGTGGAGAACCAAACTCTAATAAAGACATAAGTGAGTGATGGGTGGAGTGATAGAGAATAATATGCGTGAGGGGAGGTCTAGGTTTGAATCCCGCCAGCCACGTAGCGCGAGATTTTACTCGAAAAAATGCGTGGTCAGGTGCTTTTACGTGAGAAATGCACGATTTTACGGAGACAGGGGCCGCTGCTGGTGGGTCTTTTCTAGGATTAAATTCTTTTTTGAAGACAAGCATTTGTAATGGTGGTTTTTATTAAGAAAACAACCACTACAAATCAATTTATACTGGTGGATTTCTTAAGAAAACTGCCAGTGGGAATCAAATTTGTACTAGCGGTTCTCAAATCACCGCCTGTAGAATAATTGATTTTTACTGGCCTCTCCTACTGGCGGGTTCAAAAAATGCCAATGAAAATGGCTCTACAACTGCCAATACGAACCTTCTCTGTACTAGTGAAAATGAAGGGGTTCTCCTAGTGTTTTTAAATAGTAATAAAACACTACCACTAATCATAGCATATAAGGATCCTAGTTAGGAGGTATTTGGTGGAAAAGTTTATACTAAATGTTGAATGCTAAAACATTAGAAGAACACATCACTCGAAGATGTTGCAAATTTTGGTTGCGAGAGGATGATCTTATCTTAGTAGAAAACTTATGACACATGATGGATTTTCAAAGAAAAATCATGAATTGGGCTCTAGTTGCCTAGACCGGAAACCAATCCGTCCCGTTTTTACTTGCCATGACCCTGAGTACATTCTGCCGAAAACAGCCTAGGCTGATTCTTCATCATCGAAGCTAGGGCGCGCCCTGCTCAATCCTGCCTGGCCCGTTCTCGTGGGAGTTGCTATTTTTTTCCAATTCGATCTAAATTTGAATCTATTTGCTTCCATGTGATTTTCTAATCCATCTGCAACTAATAATCCCGTTCATTTTGGTTACCAATAATTTGGTGCATTGAACATACCAAGCAAGCAACGTCGTGGTTTTCATGGTGGAAATGGATGATTCCATTATCTCTTGCGTGCAGGTCGTCTGGGCGCTTAGCTAAGGTGATTTTCTTTTTAGATTAGATACAAGTAGTAGATTGATATGATTTTGGTATCCGTATACTCAGTCTATATTATACCTTGCGTGCTGCAGGCATTTAAGGATGGCATCTCGTCAGTCTCACTAGCTCTCCTTTGTACCTGTTTTTCTTTCCTCCGAGTAAACGGGTCGCAAGCTGTAACGATAAAAATTTACACCTACCGCCTGCAAATACGTTACCTACCACCGCCTGCAAATACGTTGAATCTGCATGTGTGTTAGATGCTGCATGTGTCATAGCTATGCACTATATATGCACTGATCATTGAGAGATACGAAGCGGATGCGAAGTACATGAAAATAAAGATCTCGCGACACGCGAGTGTCTGACATTTTCTCTATTCTGAACGAATCGTCAGCGTTTGACTTTGAGTTACTAAACTCTTTCCAGTTTGTCTATAGAAAGAAACCTAGAAGCACGTTGACGTTGGGCCTCTCCGCATCAAATTGTAGTTCAAAAGTGTATGCATGTGCATAGTACATGTTTTCGTTCCTACCCCGCTCACCGTACGCGACACAAGTGCATTTATGGCAGGTGGCAGGGATCCACGTTCCCTCACATCGTACCTTTTTTCTTTTTCTTCGAGTTGTATGTGAACTCTTAGGTTAAATGCAAGTTGAATAAAAGAGAATACGAAAGAGAATAGGAGAGAGGTGGATTATTAGCTTATAGTAAACTTATGCACAAGAACTAAAATATCTTCGGAGAGATGAAAGTGGGCCATGCATGTATTTAATAGCTAAGTGCTTAGTACTATATGGGTGGGTTGAGGGATGGGCTATAAGAATTCTTGCAACCAGCAGCAGGTTGTATTATTAGCCTTGCTCTAATCCACTCACGCCACACACACCCATACACCTCTGGACCTACAATCTATACACATCAAATGTCCTTGTAAAAATCAACAAAGTCCATGAACATGTCGTAATCCCATTGTGATCATGGGCATGTCGTAATCCCATTATGGTTGCATGCAAATGTCTAGATCTTCAAATATCTAGATAAAAAGGATAAAGAAAAGGGGGCAATACTGACCCGTTTGGATGTATGGAATTGCAACTCATTCCAGAAATCATATTCTAGGAATCATTTTCCATAAGAATTGGAATGTCTAGAATTTGATTCAAATTCAATTTTCTTGTTTGGGTGAATATGGAATTTGGTTCTAAGAATTAATTTCAAATGATGTTTGGATGATTAAACAGAATACCCAAGGACAGCTCCATATGTCTCTACACACGTCCTCCATTTTGTGGTCATGTGCAGCACAGGAAAAGGGATGGAAGTGAGAGCAGAGCAGGACGATGGCAGGTTGGCAGCCTTGGTGCAGGTGTTGCTGGGCTCTGGCTCGGAGCTGGCCATGGCAATGGCTGTGTTGGGTTGGGGGACCCGACAAAAGAAGCGTGGGAGATGTGCGGGGTGTGTTGCGGAGGTTCTCAGAGCCCTCGCCCGTTGATCCTAGAGGACCAAGCGGGAGCTGGCTCACCTACAAGTTTAAATCACTCAACACTGAGGGCAGGTAAAACCATCAAGTCTTTCATTAATTCACCCACCAACCTTACAAATGGGGAAGAGCCCCCCTTTTATAGGACCCCCTCACTATTACACTTGCAGTTTACAGTTGTGCCCTAAAACCCTAAAAGAATATTCCTAGTGCCATCCTTCCTTGCCGACTTCTACAAAGGGGGCAAAGGCGTCCATCCAGCTCTTTCCCTTCGGCTGGGCCAGAATTTTCCGATTCGGCCCGGCCCACGTTGTGCCCTGGTTCCGTGCTTCTGCAACCTCCGCTCGACATCGTCTCCGTCCTCCGCCGCCGCAGGTCATAGCCTCCGTGGCGCAGGTCCCTTTGTCCACCCGAGGCATAGGCCCACTTGGAACCTCCGGAGTGCAACCTCCGCTTGGCGGAGGTTGCGCGGGGCCTTCCTGCATGGATTAAAGCCACTGCATAGGAAAAAGAAATGTTGTTAAGTATTTTGCGATTGCTGGAACCTTAGAACCTTCGCCTGTGGAGGGTGGGTTCCCACAACAGTTCCCCCTTGAGCACTTGGGCCAGCGTAGGTGGGCCAACATTCTCAAACACCCTTTCTCCGAGGCGAAGGTTCCTTCTTATGTTGAGGTGGTCGTTGCCCCTACTCCCCCTTTGGCGCTCTGTGAATGGCACACATGTTTTCCTGTTATTGGTGCGTCGTGGCAGTTTGCACTGTTCTACTAGCCGTTGCCTGTTCATCTGATGGAACGTGACGGTTTGTCTTTCAGCCGACGGAGGTTCCCCCTTGCCCTATATAAGGGCGTTGCTGGTGGAGGTGACCGTACCCATCATTCGCTACTGTCGCTTGTTTAGTCCTCTTGCTTTCCGCTTAGACTCGCTTTAGCTATGGCTTCTGAATCTACCCGACCTCCGCTCCGGGCCTCTTTCTCCAGTCCTTACTCTCAGCTGCTGAGTGTTAGGGCTAGCGGTTGGGCCCTCCACTTTGAGGAGTGCATGCTTGCTTGTGCAGAGGCTTACGAGCTTGAGGATACTCTCTCTGACGTCGAGGCTTCGCTGGGTGATTTGGTACCTCCGAGTCCTCACTCCGAGATGGCCGAGAAGAAGGACAGGATCACCTACGAGATTGGCCGCAGCTGGATGAACCAGATGATGCTAGACGACATGGAGTCCGAAGGTTACTTTGATAAGGGCCATGCTCGGCATCCTGGTAGAGAGACGATCCCCATGCCTCCTGGTAAGGACTTGGGGTTGTCTTTTAGGATTTCTATACCTGCGGGCTTCGCTTCGTTCCGTGCAACTTCCTTCACGATGTGTTAGACGAGTTCAACCTTCAAATCCATCAACTCACTCCTAACGGTGTCACTGCATTAAGCAAGTTTGTCTGGGCGTGTAAGTCCTATGGTGCGTCGCTCAACATCGATAGCTTCTGCCAGTTTTATGAGGTGCAGAAGCAACTTAAGAAGTCTGAAGGTCTCATCTGTCAATATGGAAGATGCTCTTTCTTTCCTAAGAGGAGGCAGCCTGAACCTAAGGTCGAGTTGTCCTATTGTCAGAAGAACAAGTGGGAGAAGGAATGGACCTTATACTGGTTCTATGTCAGGTCTCCGGGGTATACCTGTGTGGAGACTGATGGCAAATGGGTGACACGCTATCCGTTCGCGTCTGTGATGACCCCTTTGGACCCTCGCTCGAGCCTGACCCCTCCCTCCAAGTTTACTGCTTCCTGCACTGCTTGTAATAAAGCCTTCGTCATGGCCTGTCGATTTTTTGAAGGTCATGACCTTGTTGAGGAGATGGTCGCTGCCGACTGTTGGCCCCTGGGAAAGGTGAAGAGGTCCTTTTACTTGGAGAACGTGCAAGTGCCTGTTTTTGGTGGAGTGGAGGGCGCCCATTATCTTTGTTTTGGTCTCCAGAAGCTTCCTGACAAGAGCGCGGAGGATGTTGTTCTGGACGTGGAGATGAAGGCCCGCGAGATTCTTGGTGATATCTCCGACCGGGAGTACATTGCTCGCCGGAAGGCGGCTGGCAACATGCCTCATTTGAATCATGTTTTGGAGGAGATGGGCATTATGTATTCTAACCATACTATGCCGTTGAAGGTCCTTGATTCCGTCAGGGAGAAGGATAGGGCTGCGGACACTGAAGCTATCACCGGGGTTTCCAAGGCTCCCGGGCGTAAGCGGCGCGGCAGTAGCACCGCCTCTCCTGGCGCGAAGAGGAAGACTCGTGCGACCGTTGCTGCTGATGTCTCCCACGAGAAGGGCGAAGTCGCCAAAGTTCCTGAGGTTGCCGGTGGTTACGGGACCTCCGCTTCTCCGTCAGCTTCCACAATCGAATCTTCCACGGCGGTGTCTCGCGATGCGGAGGTTGACGAGACAGAAGCTGGTGACGTGAAGGTCGGTGCATTCGAAGCCCCTATTTCTCCTCGTTCTGCTGCCGGCGATGAGGAGACTGGTGCCGTCGCATCAGTGGCACCTCTTTCGAGCTTGTTTGGCTTGGACTCAGGGGATTCTCAGGCCTCTGTTCATGCTAAGGTGGAGGTTGCTGATGATCGCGTGGAGGTGTCCAGTGGGCATGGGTCTCCCAGACACGCCGCTTCAATGGGTGATGGTGGTAAGGGTTCCTGTGCTCCTCCTGCACCTCCAGTTGCGCCTTCTACTACTGCTCCTCCGCCACCTACTGCCGATGCTTCTGCTGGCATAGAGATGGGGGCCTCTATTCTCTGTGATTCATAGCGTTTTCTGGATGTGTCATTTTTGTTTCGTTGCTTGTTTAGTGTTTTTGTGTTCTTTGAGCTTACTCTAACTCTTCTCAATTGATCTTGCTCAATTCTTGGCCCCGAAACAAGGTGGTGATACTGGCGCTGGTCTTGATCGAATCCCACATGGTCCTTCGCCATTTGTTGGGGCAACGCTTGGTCCCCGCTCGCTTGACGGTGAAGGTTCGACCTATATTCCCTTCTTGGCTCAGACCTTCTTTTTTATTTTGTTTCCCTGTTAACCTTTGCTTTTCCTGTTGTTGCTTTTGTGTTCTGCTTACAGGCGATTCAATCCATATAATAAGTGGGTGGAGCTTCATCCTCCATTCTCTCCATGAGCAGATTGGAGGTTTGCATTTGTTTTCTAGAGAATTTACTTATTACAATAGCTTCTTACTTCTTTGCCCAATAACTTGTCTTTTATTGGGGAGACTCGGAACTACCTACGCAATATGGATTACTTCAAGCTACTGCGCCTGAATCTAGAGCACTAGAGCATGGTTAGCTGCCATTGCGCTTTGTGTTTGCTGTGATTGTTATCTCCCCCTTAGCTCTTTGCTTTCTTTTGCGTTGCTGACTCGTGCTATGACTTCTTTTTTAGGGTCATCACCTGGCGGAAGCTACTCTCATGAGGTTCTGAGCCGAGTTGAGGCTATGAAGGCCTTAAAGAAAGAAGTTGAGACACCTAGGGCCGAGAAGAATTCTATGCTGACGGAACTCGCGGACCTCCAGTAGTCTACTGCCGAGGGTGTTGCTGCTAAGCTTGAAGCTGCGGAGAGGGCGCTTGAGACAGCGAAGGCTGAGGCCTCCATTCTTCAAGAGCGCCTTGGCAAGGCGTGCGATGCCAACGATTGCCTTCGAACGGAGATCGATGCAGAGAGGGAATCCTCTGGCGCCTTGCGGGCGCAGGTCCAACTGCTGCAGACGCGGCTGGACAGTGCGTGTGACGCTGCTGTTGCTTCCACTGGCATTTATGTGGATGCCTTGCGGTGGTTTGGCAGTGTCACCCATCCGTTGCCAACCGAACCCTCCACGCTTAACATGATGCAGTGGATGCGGTCGTGATTCGCCCGGCTTCCTGAGTTTTTGAACGGAATCGCTGATTTCTCTGCTGTCTCCTGCGCCAAGAACCTGGCCAATGCTCTTACAGAGGTCGGTTGCGATCATGTGGGGTCTTTGAAAGGCAAGGCAACATACACTGATCCGAAGGATGTTGCCTGGTTGGACCTCCGCATTCCCATGCGCGCTGTTCGCGACTTCATCAAGTTTTTCTGGAGTCGTTTGGGATGCAACTATGCGCGTACGCTTGCTGAGGAGAGGCACGTGGAGGTGCGTTGCTATCTTTGCTATTTCTTTTCTTCTTGTTCTTTCCTTAGTTTTGTTTTCATCTCTTCTCATTTTGGTGCTAGGCTGAGGCACAGCGTGCTGCCAAAGGAGGCGGAGTGTCAGAAGACAGCGCACACCGAGTCTTCCAAGGCTGCGGAGGAACGGGTGGTGGAACGGGCGGAGGTGGATCCTTTGGCTTAGGGTTGGCTGTTCTTATGAATTTTAGCTTTTGATAGTTAATGTAAAGCATGAACTTAGGCCTTTTGGGCGTTCTGAGTACGCATTCTCTCTTTATTTTGTTTTTAACATTGGGTTGCCTTGTGCAGGTCACCTCACTGGGTCCTGTGCAAGTGCAAGATGTTCTCCCACTCATGCTGATGAAAGACGGTGTTTATATCAGTGGCCTTATGCTTCGTTGTTGGCTGGATGACAATGTTGGCGACATGTTTAATTTTGTAGTTGAGGAGCTTGATAACCCTCGCAGCGATTTTATTCACTCTCCTGCCTGGCGGGGTCCTTGCTCCCTGCCCTGATGCTATCAAGCCTTCGCGCTTGGTTAATCTTGTAAATATACTTTTACCTGCTTCTGTAGGGCAATTTGTAATTTTAGATGGTTTCGTGCCTTTGTTACCTTCGCTTTTGTGTGAAATTACACCTTCAAGTGTATTTTTAACCTTCTTTTCTCTCCCCCTTTCTTCTTTTTTATTATATGGTTTGTCTTTCTGCGTACAAGGTGTTCCACACTTGCTGCCATTTCCTATTAGCCTAGATGAGCAACTAGCGGCCCTTGCGCCACGTGTTGTTGTTGATCTCACGCGTTCTCCTAGCTGCGTCGTTGTTCATGGTGAAGTTGTAGCTGTTTAACTCATGCTTGAACTACTTGATCTTCTCGCCGGAGGTCTTGGGGTCGCGCTAGCTCTCTTCTTTTTGTCATCCTTAGGATGGGCGTTGGTCTTCGTGTGGCTGTAGCAGGCGCGGACCTCCGCTTTTTTGGCTGGACCTTCGCACAGCATCGCATGCTTGGTGCAGTGTTTCTTTTACCGGCGGAGGTTTTTCATCGATCCTGATTGGCCGTGCTACTCTGATTACAAACTTTTGCTTGGTATCTAGGGGCGTAGGTGTGGCTAATCTGCTGGGAGTTATTGAAGTAGAACCAACGGCTTCTGGGGGATGTTACAAGCTTTTGCATGGTATCCCCTTTCGGCCGGAGGTTCTACTCTTACCCTGGCAACTTGCATCCTACGGGTTACAAGTTTTTGTGTGGTATCTGCGTGCTCTCTGTGTGAGGAGACACTCCTGCTTCCATGGTATTGCTTCTCTTACTTTGGTATTTTCTGATTGGTTTTTCTGCTAGTGGGGGGTCCTGCTTTTACAGTGAGGTTTCGGCCACGTCCATTTAATTGGCGGTGGTTACGGTTGTTGTGGTTGCTAATTTTATTTATGTTTCTTACCTGGTGCTTGTGTTTCTGCACTTAATGCTGGTGTGCTTTTATGCCTTTGTACCTTGTTAGGTGGTTTTACGGAGGTTTTATTTTTGGTTATCTCCTCAGGAATATGTGCGTGTTATCAGACCTTTGCCTGCACGCTTTGTGAATGGTTTTGCGGGCTTGCTCTGTGCTTGGTTCGTTTTTGGTGGGTGTTGCCTACTCTGTGCTTTGGATTTTGGCGGAGGTTTTTCTGAACCTTCACAATCTCAGTGCCTCGTTGGGTCTTTTCTGAGTTTCTCAGACCTAGTGCCCATACTTTGGTAGGGCCTTTTCCAGTTTATTTTTGGCGTTTTTGTCCTTTGTACATGCTGTTTCAGCCACGAAGGTCGATTCGGATGCGCCTATTTTACTGTAGATATGTGAATGGACCTCTACTTGTTTCGTTATGATTAGGTCGAATTGTTGCAGCCTCGTTGCTGGCCGTTTTTGACTTTTGATTCGCATGTGCATTTTGCTTCTTTTCTTTCTTTTTCCTTCGGGGAGTCCTCTTTATATTTCAGAGGATTTTTACAAGGGTCCTGTCTCGTTAAAAACCTCACCTCCGTGCTGAAGTCCCCTTTTTGAGTAAAAGAGTACAGGCCCTTTTTGTTACAAAAGGTAAAAAGTAAAGAGAAATAAAACTAACAACGAAGGTGCCTCGCAAATAGTTTCGCGGAGGTCTTTACATTAGATGTAGAATTTTTTCTGGTTGCTTGCTTTCCATGTGTGGATAGATTGGCGGCCTTCGCTGTCCTACAGCCGGAACGCTCCTTCTCTTGCTGCTGCTTTTGTAATGAAAGGTCCTTCCCACTTAGGCTGTAGTTTTCCCACCATTTCTGCATTTGGTTTTCTCCTCAGTACTAGGTCACCATCCTTGATGTCTTTTCTAATTATGTTCTTGTCTCTCCATGCTTTTGTTTGGTCTTGGTACTTCAAGATGTTCTCTAGGGCTTGCAACCTTTCTTGCTCTATTCCTTCTTTGGAATATGCTTCATCTTCTTTTGGGTTGTTTCTGGTTATGCGAAGGCTTTCATGCTTGATTTCTTCTGGCAACATAGCTTCCTCCCCATACATGAGTTTGAATGGGGTGTACCCTGTGGCTCTTGTTGTGGATGTATTATGAGACCACACAACCTCCGGTAGCTCTTCTACCTACTTTCCTTTGCGGAGGTTGAACAATGTTTTGGATATGGCCGAGAAGATTTCGCGGTTTGCCCTTTCTACTGCCCCATTGGATTCTAGGTGGTATACTAACATGAAGGCTAGCGCAGTTCCAATT
>JAKNSH010002862.1:0-10222 GCA_027790015.1 Cymbopogon flexuosus
GCCCATGTGGTATTTGTGCGCTCCATTTTCTTCTTCTAGAAAACCTGGTATTGGCCATAAGTTACAAGAACATTAATAAATAGAGCTGGGGTTATAGTTAAAGCAGCCAGTAAGTGTAGTAGAACATTTTTTTTTTGTGAATAAGTGTAGTAGAACATCATACGCGTCTTCTTTTCTTCTAAAGTAAAAGTGTCGTTATTGTTTTAACGGAAAAAATTAATGATTACAGTGTATAATCGTGAAATCTATTTTTAATAATTTTATTTAAATATAAATATTTCTAATATTTTCTACAGATCTAGTCAAATTTGAAAAAGTTTAATCAGGATGAATATCACTTTTTTAAATTGTGCTAATTTTTTTCTATAAATATAGTTAAACTTGAGAAAGTTTAATTGACATGAATATCACTTTCGTTTGTGCATTCTCGTATATGACTTTCACACCTAGATTTTTTTTTTAAATGTGAAATGAGGATATGTTGGAATGAACAAATTAATGGATATCTGTTTGGTTCGTTCATTTTGTTTGGTGATCTGATTACAACGCAAGTTGACTGTGTTGTTTTATGTTTGATCCTAGCACTATGTAAAGTGATAACATGGAATCGGACCTCGGCTTAGCTAAAAGTTGAACAACACATGAGGCAAAAGAGATCTAGTTACCATACGCATCATTGCTCATTGTGCTCCTCCTAATCATCTGATCCCGGTGCTGGAGCTTAATCGGGGCACCGTCCTCAAGGTCTACTAGGCGCAGTGGCGCTAGGGCGCCAGCCAAGGGGCCACAAGACCATGACAGCATCGAGCCGCGATGACGACGGAGATGACATAGATGTGGTGGCAGAGGCACAATTCAGTCGGAGCTGCAGTATAGTGGGTTGGGATGACACTTCCCCATTGTCAGGCATGGCCATGGTCAAAGCTTGAGCTCGCGTGGTCGATAGTGAGGAAGGGACGGGGGAGGAAGACTTGAGATGAACGCAAGAGATCGACTAGAGTTGGTGGTGTGTCGAGTAGTTCGAGGGGCGGCACTGAGGAGAGGAAGCACTAGAGCGAATAACACAAGGTGAGTGAGGAGAAAAGGAGGAGGACGGCTAGTGTTTCCCTTTCCATCATTGATACGAACCAAACAATCACAAATTTTTGTTATATTTATATTCCATTGACGTTTACATTTATAGAGTTATAACCAAACATCATCTTAGAGTAACTCAAAGAGCTTTTATATCCTTCGTACGATTGAAATAGAGATTTTGGTAAAAAAAAATATCCTTCAATAGGTTAGGATTGGCTCTCTAAAGTGTGCACACAAGATATAAAAAAAGAAATTGAAAAGAAAGTGGAAGTGTAGCCAGAATTGTTACCTGTTGTGTGGGGTCACATATTCTTTCAATGCCATATAACTAGTTATATCTAATTCATAGCTAAATGAAAAGAAAATATCATAGACTAAAGAAATGCACATCACTCTAGTCTTAGGAGATGTTTGAATAAGCTAAGTCATGGACAAAAGAAATGCACACCATCAGTGTTAAATACTACCTCCATCACAAAATAAGTGCACATCTCATATACTTGGCCCTATTGGTTACATATAGATAGTAACTCTCTGATATTAACTATCTCATTTGATTCCGAACATGTACAGATAGTAGATTAATGAATAATTGTTAGTTGGACCTCTAGATAGTTCCAAATCAGATAATGAGTTATTAGCTAGATAACCATTGTCAGATAGTGAATCCAATTCATATGGCCATAATTAATCAACCTATCTTCTTAAGCTTGACCAATATAATACATGTATAAAAAAATCCATGATACTAAACTGGTGGCATTAGATTAATCACACAATATATTTTCACAGTCAACTTGTTTGAATGTACAATACAAATGTTGATTTCTTAAAAGCACAAACAGCTAGCACTGTTAACATATTATCACATGCATATATAACACTGCACCCACAAAAGATCTCTGGTTAATGTTACAGAGCAGTGTTTTACACAAATCCATTATAATAAAAGATATCTGAAAACCTTCGTTAATGTCAACTAAAATATGCTATCACTTGATCTGAACTCAAACCAACCAGGTAGTAAGATGTTAAACTAGATCACCTTGGCCATATCCTCATCAGAATATATAGCAGGTAATCTTAGGGGGGCTAAAATAATCAAACGTATATATGACGCATTGATCTTCATAGTACCTTGTATCCAATAAAACTAATGACTATATGAACTATTATTAACTCCTGTCTCCTCTGACACGGTAAGCTAAGCTTTGAAGTTTGATGGTTCACAACAAAACTGACACATCTGATGCGTTTAAATACCTTAGCCTTCGTCTTTCTTACCCATATATATAGTATACAGTTCTTTACATGATTCTCTCCAAACCATTGGACGACTATATACGTATCCTCTGACTTCCTCCAGGTGCTTGTTGTGCAGGTGGCTTCATCTCAAGCATGGAGCTCGAACTCTCAAAGCCCTTGCTGTCCATGGAGTCTCCCGACATGGCACCCTCGTACAGGCCGGCGACCGGATCCATGACATCAGTGCCTGCACCCTCCATCCTCGTCGACGACCCCATCTGGAGCTGATCGCTGCCGTTCTTTGCTTGCTGCTGCTCTTCGCTAGCCCACATCGTCATCGAGCTCTTGCCACTGGAGCTGCAATGGTTATTAGGGCCCTTCTTGTTGTCTGCTGACGACCCAATGAAGCAGCTCTCGCCCAACGTCAGGAAGCCATCCATTGGCCTCTCCATCGTCTGATGCAGGAGCTGGTCCATGTGGCTGCTGCTGCTTCCTCCATAGAAGCACTGCAGCTGGTCCTGGACGGAAGAGAAGCTCGTGGAACTGGTGCCCATGTCAAGGACCGCCTGGCTGCCTAGAGATCTGTACCCTGCGGGCCACGTGGCGCAGTCGCTGGATCCCAGGGCTTGGTATGCTTTCTCCACGATGGACTGCATGTACTTTCCCTGGGCCTCGACCCTCATCTGGAGGTGCTTCTGCACCTGCAAAATGTCGTACACGCATCCATCATGCAAAGTTCACCCTTTGCTTTTGTTTGGTTGAAGGAAAATGCAGATATGCTGAGTTCATGACAAGCACACATATGAGAAGGATAGAAAAGTTGTGTCGGTCGAGTAAACTTCCCAAGATTGTTCTTGCAAAAGCTAGCGTGATTCGGAACATGGGAACAAAAAAAATGGGCATATATAAACCAGGTGACAAGTGTATGTAAATTTCCCAAGAACGTTCACATTGATGCATTTATGCAAAGTTCATGAGCAACGTGCAAGGCCAGAGGGGAAGAAACCAAAGCTATGCAGGCAAGTAAACTTCCTAAAGCACAATGCTACTATGTAAACACATGTACCTCTAGTTATCCATGGAGGCATGGAGCCTTCTTTGGACTTCTATTTGTTCATGAGCAACGTGCAAGGCCAGAGGAAAGAAACCAAAGCTATGCAGAGGAAAGTAAACTTCCTAAAGCACAATGCTACTATGTAAATGCATGTACCTCTAGTTCTCCATGGAGCCTTCTTTGGACTTCCATTTGGATCCTCAGGGCCTCGTTCACATTCACGCTGCGGCTGAAATGATTAACAAGAAAACAAAAGGTATTATTAGAACCTTATGATCTGAAGACTGCACTCACAAGAATTAGAGTAATTAAGATCGAGTATGTTTTGTGAACAAATCAGCTCACTCATTCATGCTTCTTGCTATCACGCCTGAAGAAGAGGCCACGCTACGTTGCATCTCCATTCCTGAATTGGACGATAGATGTTACTACTTTTGAAAAAAAAAATCAGTTCATACTAAAATTATCTAACTTGTGAACAACTGAAAGTACTGGACACAAATGATATATACACAATGGCGATCCTTTGATTTTTGGTTTGTGTACGTGATGAATGAATCTAAAACTACAGAAAGAGATCAGGATGCATAATAGGTTTGAGAACACACATATATATATAGATAGATGGAAAAGGAACACACATATAGATAGATATAGGAGAAGGCAAAGGACACAAAAATTAGCAAAGGACACAAAAATTAGCTAGAGTACAAGTTCTAATGATTTCTTCTCTAGATAATGAACATATAGAAGTCTTAGTACATCGATATCGTATCTTTACACTCCTAACCTGTATGGTCACCGAACTCCTTGTGCTGCTTCCCTAGCCTGAATTTCTGGCAGAGTGAGAGACACACAGTAGAAATCAGAGAAAGAACCTTATTAAACCTAATTTCAACTTATGCATACTGGACCATCATGCAGGCGGTACAACGTACCTGAAGGTGACTCTTGAGATGGTAGAGGGTGAGGCCCTTGACTCCCATAACCCTCATGATGGTCTTTGGCGTTGCCTCTACATACGGCGAGAAGCAAAGGATAGATGCGAAGCAATCAAAATTAACCCATCAAATAAAATTCCCTAGCAAGTAATAACACAGCTAGCAACACGTAACTGAAGCATCTATATATGTTACGTACTGTCGGGGCCTCCGAGCTGGGCGACGGCATCGACGAAGCGGTCATGGAGCTCGGGCGTCCACCGGAGCCGGGGCTTGGGGTCGGTGGTGAGGACGAGGCCGCCGGAGTCGATGCCGCCGGCTTGCCCGCACATAGTAGGCCGATCATTTGAGCTCGCAGCACCGGTGCTGGCCTGCTTCTTGGACGAAGGGAACATTCTATTCTCTCGCCTCGTTGCTGCGGCTTTCCCTCTTAAACCTTTCTCTCTCTCTCTCTCTCTAGATCTCGAGATCGATCCTGGGGCAAATCTCTTCTCTTTCCGGCTGAGCAGCGATCTGATCTGCTGCTACAAGGACTGGATGATGCAGAAATTCAAGAACATGGAACAGGGTTCGCTTCGCACACAGAACGAGGGAGTGTACAGTAGAAGTGCTACTAGTGTTGGTCTCTTCTTCCTCCTTGATGTGCTATTCTCTCTCTCGCTCTATCTCTCTGTGTGTGTGTGCTTTAGACTTTAGTTCGTTGCTTTGTTTCTTTCTCTTTCTCTCTTTCTCTCTCTGTGTATAGTGTGTAGTCTCCTAGCAGAAAAAGCTTCCCCGGCTGGGTATTATTCTACCCGGGAGAAAAGCCACACCGCCAGCTACACGAAGCCTCGCCAGTCTCCCCGTGTGGACCCCTCTGCAGAAGATTTAGATTAACATCTGCATCTTTTAATTACTGGTAATTATGGTCCAATAGCAAATAGTGCTACGTACGTACATATATCATCTGCAGATCTGCTTGCAAGATAAAGTCTCTGAAGAAGATTGTATGGAAACTGAGTATTTTTTTCAGAAGGTGCAATAATACAGAGGATTAGTTTTGTTAGAAAATAAAAAAGATAATTCAACATTATGGTAGTAACTAAGCTGGGTGCATGCATCAAAGATAAACGAAGAAGGTCTTCTTGATCAAATCATCAGTGCAATGAATCATCATCAGTGCATGAAAAAGGAGTAACCTCATCACACACAGCATCATGTCCAAATGATGACATTCCAGATTGTGAGGGAATTTAAAACATGCGCATTTGCATTGAGCCCCGGGACTTGTATTAGCAAAGCAAGTAGACAGATATCACAACGTACCCAACAAAAATCAAAAGGAGGCTAAAGTCACCACACACATCTATCCATCATATATATAGTGGAGTCACTGATGGGAGACCTATAGCTCGCAGTCATATTTCCTTTTTGTTTGGTACCCCAGACCAAATTATCATCTTCAGAAAGATGCAGATATGATGAGCAAGTGGCATAGAGCAAACTGCACACATGCATGCATG
Organism: Cymbopogon flexuosus; assembly: GCA_027790015.1. Classification (NCBI taxonomy): domain Eukaryota; kingdom Viridiplantae; phylum Streptophyta; class Magnoliopsida; order Poales; family Poaceae; genus Cymbopogon; species Cymbopogon flexuosus. The sequence goes on from JAKNSH010002862.1 coordinate 5,820, forward strand.
CATATGATTGATCCGTTTAGGTTGATGCATCATGCATGTTTCAGATAATCAGAAGTGAACGAGTTCAATTTATAGTCTTACTCTCCTGTTTAGTTACTACCCCCTGTTTGAATGAACTCAAATATTGCTAGCTTCAGAAAGTAATCTTCATTAATTAAGGGTCCTGTTGGTATCCACAGCTAATAAGTTAGTTATGTCTTAGCTCTACTATCAACTAACAATTCCTCAATCTATCCCAAATTATAAGACGTTTGACTTTTTTTGACACCACAAGTTTGACTCCTCATCTTATTTCAAAAATATTTATAAAATATAACTTCTTTTGTCATGACTTGGTTTATTAATAAAATTTCTTCAATAATAATTTAAATTTGGCTATATTTGAAAAAAAATGGATAAGACAAGTAGTCAAATTTGGAGTAAAAAATGTTAAACGTTGTATAATTTGGGATGGAGGGAGTAGATGTTAGTGTTTCTTAGCTAAACCTAGATAATTGTTAGGCCCTGTACGTTTAGAAAGCCAGAGCATTTTTTGGAGAGAGATGAAAATGAGTCTTTGCAACAATGCAGAATATTCCCTAGAAGACAGCCATTTTTTAGAAGAGAAACCCTTCCAAACGGGGTTAGTTTGGTCTTTGGTGGATCCAAACGGGGCAATTTGAGTTTAATTAAGTCAGAAATACCAAGGACTTGTCATAGTTGGTGATTCTATTTACCTATATATGCATACCTTATAGTAAAATCATAAAAATACGTATATGAAAGCATTATATATCCAAGTTGCAAATTGAGCCCACCAATTAGGTGAAGAAAGTAGAGAGAGGATAAGGGTACAACACTATAAAGCTAGCGAGCTTGCTCGTCAGCCGTCCCCTATACATTCTTCCACGAAGGGGCCCGAACAAGAGGAGAGAGGCATGTCATTTTCTTTACCACAGATAGGGAATATATGCTTTCTTCTTTGTCAATTAAGCAAAGATTCTTCTAAGGAATACACTTGCATTTGGGTATAATTTGTAGTAGATATAAAATTTTCTGCCTATTCTTTTTGCATAATTTAATTTAAACATGAAGCCACTGTGACATCACATAAATAATAAGGTTGTAATAATTTTTAACTACTCAATTTCAGAACATACGCGGGGTGATTACCGATGTGATCATCAATTCAGATAATTAAGCACACACATGCAAAAGTCGGATATTTCAGTTGCATAAAATTAAAGTTGGATATTTCAGGCGAAAACATGCATACGGAGTATGTACAAGTTAAGTACGCATGCAGCAAACACTGGTGTTTCAGATCGTAGCAGAACATATATGGGGCTCTGCTACATCCATGAGATACACAGATTCGCTACGAAAGTACGTCCACGTGACGGAAGAGGGATGGCGTATGCATGACTACTAAATATGCCTCGCAAAGTTGCGTTCTACTACTTTTATCTCTCATCATCGATCAAGCTCGATCAGAAATCATACTGTCCCCTATGGGTGGTAGCTTGCATTTCAAGCACAGCTCTGTGTCGAGATGCTCTTTGAGATAAGACATGAGAAACGTGTTTGGAAACTTACTATTAAGCATATACAAATACCATGAGAAAAGAGAATAACTATGCTTAATAATAATGACGACATATGTATACATGATTGTTTTTTTTTCTTTTGACCGCTGCCTTCTTCGCTCACGCAAAATAATCGTTTTGCGAGAGCTAGTCTTCTCACCATTTTCTTCTTTACCATATTATATATTAGGGGTCTTGTGACCTTTCTTAAACCATATACAACCTTTTCATAAATATATGAATAATTTGAAATTAATTTTCACCAGTTCTAGGTCTCAAAATATTTAGTTTGGACTTTTGGTGATTGATAAGGGTACATATATATATTTCCATTGAATAACACTTTCATAATCAAAAATACATTTTGTAGACATTATTAATTATATTTTAATATAAAATTGTGGTAAAATCGATATGTCTCAACGACCATATAATAAAGGAAAAGTAAAAAAAACGTCTAGTTAATTTTTTATCCTCCTCAAAGAAGAATATGAGATTGATGGAGGTGCTAGTTCCCTCTTTTACATGAAATGATTCAGACCACAAAGTTCATATATCCGGCCATTTATTTACATGCATGTAATTATGATGCAGCCAATGCAAATCTCTTAAGATATTTGATATGGCCAGATTATCTAATATTATATTGTGTGAACACACTTTGTTTGTCATGTCGTCGTCTCTCTCCCTTTGCTAAAGAACTCATCAGTATATATATAGTAGCCCTCTCTTCTGCTTTTGTGCTAAACTAGGCCATTCATATGGGCCCACCCCTAGCTTGGCTCGCGGTTATTATATCTAGTTATTTTATTAAGCAAGGCAACACAGATGAAGTTGCATGCAGCTCATACGATCGATCCAATCAATATCCAATGCAAAGTTGAACATACGCGTATATGTCACACACACGGTCCGCAGTGTGATCGCGCGCGCGATCGAGTCGGTTTCTACTGCCTTTTTCACCCGAGACGACGTGAGGATCGGAAGAGATCGATGGAGAAAAAGCCTAGAAAGCTGGCCATCAGAGAAGAGAGGCCGCTAGCGGTGCCGCCCTCTCTACTATAGCTCTCGATCTCTTTTCTTCGGAGCACGTCATCCCGGTGGCCCGCGGTGCGCGCTTTCAACGTGGAAGCCAAGCTTCCAGCAAGAGTCAAGTTCCAGTTCTCGGCACCGACGTCGATGCCTGCATGGGATCGGGCGCCGATTGACCGCTTTGGACGGCGACGGCGACGGCGGCGTGCAGTCCACGGTTGGAATGTCTCGCAAAGGCGCGGTCTCGGGCGGCTCACACATCGCGAGGCTGCGTCGGCACGCGCGCGCGGCAGTTACACGTGGTGCATGGAGGCGGGCGGCATCGATCGATCGGCGCAGTGCCGGCCATCGTGCTCGGCGAGTCGGCGCTCGATCAATCAATATACTCCGTACTTAGCAGGGATGGCTGTGGCGGCATGCCGAGGTGTTTCTCGCGGGCCGGTTTGCAAGCAGCAGCGCTGGTGGCTGGGTTAGAATTAGCCGCGCCACCAGATTAGGCCGCATGCATGCATGCAGCCTCTTTTCCTTTTTTTCCTTTGTGATGGTGGTGTGATTTTTTTTTTAAAAAAAAAAAACTAGCACTACGCCGACACTAGCTTATTGAAGAGCGGGTACGTTGCTGTTTTCTTTAAATCACTAGCATACACATCTGTAGTTTGCAACAAGATATGTAGCTTTTGGTCCTCTAGCCGAGTTAAATGTGGTTTCCTATTTTCTAAAAAACTTTTGGTTTGATATCTCTGAAATTAATAACTGGTTTATCTTAAGACAATATGAATCTCATGTATTTTTCTTTTAAGAAAATCGTTGGTTTGATAACTAAAATAGTTGATTATAATTTTTCGATCATAATAGATTTTTAATTTTTTAAATAGAAAATCACCTTTAAAGTCAGCCTCAGGATCAAATTTATTTGATTTTGAGAAACATCCGCTCGCTCCTTCAGTAGTTGCCGTAGCATCAGTCAGCTGCGGCTGTGGGGAAGTTTTTTTAATAATATTTTTTAATGATTAACTACAAAAGTAGAAACCTGTTTTTTAGCAATGTATTCCCTGCTCCATTCCAAATTATAAATCATTTCAAAAATCTTGAAAAGTCAAAACATTTGACCAAAATTATTGATAGAACTATAATTATTTATGATATCAAATTGATATATTATGAAAATACAATTAACGAAGAATTCGATTATACTTATTTGGTATTCTAAATATTATTATCTTATCGTATAAATTTGGTCAAATTTAAAATTCTTTGACTCTCCAAGATTTTTAAAATGACTTACAATTTAAGATGTAGGGAGCAGTAGAAACTTGATGTGATGATACATGTAGAAGTCGAGTTTTTTTGGCTTGACTTCATATGTGAGATATAAAAAAAATAAATTCGTCAAAAAAATCACAAATGTAGATGATGTAATGATACACAACTTTGCAAAATATCCTGTCTAAACTTGACTTCATTTGTGAGATATAAAAATAACAAATTTCTAACAAATCATCTGGACAGCTTTTTGGCTTGAAATTTGTTATTTTTATATCTCATAAAAGAAGTCGAGTTTGGACGAGATATTTTGTAAGTTTGTGTATCATCATATCATCTATGTGTGTGATTTTTTTGGTGAATTTAGATGAATATTTTGGTGTGGTTTGCACGGGTTTTCACGGAGAGGTTGGTTTGCATTTGATATGTTGCCTATTACTTTTTGCTCTTGTACGCTTGGAAAATATGCAAGGGGAAAATATATATAAAAAAACATCCTTAGTAGCCTACATGTATGCTTATTCATTCAGAAGACATGCAAGG
>JAKNSH010003090.1:0-14263 GCA_027790015.1 Cymbopogon flexuosus
TAAGCACACCTAATCTGCACTTTTGCAGACAAAGTAATATAGAGAACCATCGCAACGATGTGCAGACAAAGGACTTGATTTTATGGCACCCTTCCAGAACAATGCTAAAACCACAACAATATTTTGATACTACTACACTGCAAGGGTAGAATTGCTCACATTTAAGTCATATAAATCTTAGAACGGGGAACACAAAATCAAGAAAAAAATGATATGGATTAGGTTTCCGTGAGAAACCTGGCAGACCACAATTGTTGAGAAGTCAACAAAGCTTCATATCCTAATAGCTGATGCTCCTATTTTGCCTCTCCCAACCATCGTAATAACTGATGGGAGGGATAGGGTCGACGATAAACAGCTAGGATGGACACAGAACTTGCAGGATGAACAGAACTGATGTCGATTCTCGCATGACAGTGAGGCAAAATCGAAATGGGATGGAAGAGGCAGGCAACCATACCTCTGGACGAGCGCCCACAAGGCCGCGGTGGAGCTCTAGCGGCGGCCTGGGTGACTGGGTCCCATCTTCCCCAGCGCGGCCATCACTTCTCCCCGAGGCCGAGCTCCCCGAAGCTCTCCGCAGTGCCTCCGCGTGTGCCATCACAGATTGCGCCGCCACGCTATGCGGCCTTGTCAGGACGTTGACTGGACGTGCTGCCGCCTGATTCGGATGCCGCTCCCGAAACTCTAACCCGCCTCCGTCGCCGCTGCCGGAGGAGGAGGGGCGGATTCTGATGAAGCGTTCATGGTCGGCGGCGAGGACTTGTGGGCTCTGCCATGCCGGGCGGAGTTTGCTGCGGTGCCTGGCAGCCGGTGGCCTGGCGCCTTGCGCGCTCATTGCAGAGGAGAGCGGGGAGTCCCTCACTTTTGTGGGAGAGGGAGGCGGTGGAGGCAGGCGGAGGCGGTAGTCGGCGTGGGAGGGAGGCGTGCTCGGCGGGCGGCGGTGAGCCAGGCGCGCGGACGGCCGGTCGGCGTCCGCGTTGGAAGGCGGTTGGGGCGAGCGTGGTGGGCGCCTGGGCGGTGGTTCTGGGGTGCTGAGAACCGGGGCGAAGGCGGGAGCTGGGCAGTGTGTGCGCGTGGTGGGGCGGCGGGCAGTTGTTGGGTGTCGGGTGCGCTTGGTCGCCAGGCAGTCAAAGTAGCGGGGTGAATCCATATTGACCGGGCAGACGATATCATTTTATTTTTTTTAGTGGTAGGATTGTAAAGAAGACTCCAACTAGCACTGCTGTGAGCGAAAAATGACAGTCACCTAAATTAACAAAAAATGTTACAACGCCAAGGGGATTGTAAAACAATTTTGTAGATCTACAATGGAAGAAGGCCATTAATTTATCCTGCTTAGGCTACATAAGATGTGAGGGAAAAACAAAGATGCGACATGCATCAAGCATGGAGCTCTTAAGCCAACAACTGAAGACATGCATGGTGTGCAAAATTGGTATAAGAGATACCAAATCAATGACTAAAGTCATACCAGTATTCAATCAAATAGGTTGTTGTACATAGCAACTGAAGAAATCAACTTTGAACCATATATGCATATACCTACAGTAGAGACGACTTACTTATCAGCAATATGTTTGTGCAAATTCAGTTGTAAAAAATGATACAACATTAAGGAGAATTGTAAAGTAACATTAACCTTGATTAGCTCTACTCCTCGGCAAGCTTTCAATAGCAATTTGATGAGTACCTTTGATCATGCTCATGCCCTTGTTAGCGCCTTTGAATTTAGCATATGCTGTGCATGGAGGCGAAGTATATAGTAGTATATTACCTAGTGATTGTTCTCCTCCTCTGATGGTTCATGATCATTTACATACGTGAACATCCAAACAAGGTTTAATCAAGAAAATTCCTTGGTTGTCACAGACTATTTTCAACAAATCATCTTTTTGGCATAGTGCCCTATGAACCAATCTGCCTGCAATGATGGATCCTAAAAACCAGTTCCAAAGCCAACCATCTCTACAAATTATTCTTTAGATGCGACTAGTTTTACCGGTCATCTTTGAAAATGATTCTGTTTTAAGAGACAACTGGTGCCCCATACCTCTAAAGAACCATTTGTAGAGGTGATCAACTTTATAGCCACCTCTGGTAGAAATAAATAAATATGCTAGCTTTCCTTGCTTACTTCGTCTCTTCTCTCAACCCCATTGCCTCCACTCTCCCAGACCCTATCGCCTCACCTCTACCAAACCCTATCGCCTCCATATACCTGGTAGCGCCCGCGACATTGTCGAGCAAGAGGCGTGGCTTCAATGCCAAAACCCAACCACGCAACAAGCATGGCCAGTTTGCCCCCTCGAGCGGCGCTAGAGGCGGAGGGGTTGGATCCCGGTGCACAACGACCTCATGTACCTACTCAACTCCAATGTAGAGCGGTGGGACCACCGTGGGGTAGGGCAAAGGCATGACGCCATCGACCACCACCGGTCGAGGCAAAGGCACGAAGACGGTGTCCATTGCCTAGCTAGGGAAAGGTGCCAACACAAAGGTTCTTGTGCCAATCACTAACAAGAAGTTCTTTTGAGCTCTATGAAGCGAGTCAAATGGAAGGAGGCATCAAAATTGACGACATTGAAAACCGGTGACGAAAGTCAATGAAGGGAGTGCACTATGGCTGTGTGCTTAGACAAGAAGAAGGTTAGCCTATATTTTCTCCCATGTGGAAGGTTTAGGGTTTTAGGGTTCATCAGGTATGTTTATTTTAGTGCTCTTAGTTTGTTATTGTTTTAGGGTTTAGGGTTTAGGGTTTAGGGTTTTAAGGGTTGAATGACAACATTATGGAATGGGCTAATAAAGTTCATTAGTACACAAGTTTAGTTTATTTTTGGATTCAAGGATGGATTAGACTTGTGCAACATGAAGATCAAGTGTTCAACACCTCAAAGAAGGCCATGCAGTGACTTAGAAAATCAAAGCCTTGGTAAAGCCAGACTGAAACACACATAACACCTCTGTTACACTTTTGTTCTTGCTTTGTGTAAAATGTTTAACCTAGAGGTGCTCCGTTTAAAACAACGAGGATTATAAGTTGACCCTCGCCCCCTAAACTTTTAAGGTGGTATTAAACCTACCAATTACAACTTCACATGTGCCGACATGAGCTACCTAGGGCAACAACACAAACTACTATAGACTGTGCTGGGGTTTCCACAGTTGCAAAAGTGTCATAGGTATTAGTCAAGCTGTCAGGAAAGAGATGGGTCTGCCGCATGGACAATTGCACTTGCCGCTTCTTAGTTGTATAATGAACCCTTTTGGTTGTACCAACAACACCTATGCGACAAAGATATTATGATACATCTTATCTAATACTCCTATAAGAACAAACCCCACTAAGATATTTCTCTCGACATGCAAAATGTCCACATTAGCAGCCCACCAACACTTTCAATTAATTAAAGTTCACTAGCACAAACACAATTATGATATACACCACATCATCCCCTGACATATTATTATCTATCCACATTAGTGTGCCACACTATCCACTATCATTAGTTTGTAATAGTTAATCACTTTCTAAGAATTGTTTGGATTGTTTAATCTCATTTTAAATCGTAGTTCCCACAGCAACGCACGGGGTATCCTCCTAGTTAGTGTATAAGATCTGACAAGTGTACTAATAACAACTCTAAGAGCCTCTTTATATCCTTTCTAGTTGACAAAATAGAGAGTTTGTTCAAAAAAAAAAAACCTCCAAGAATTCTCTAGTTAGGTATCCAAATATAGTCACCTCTATTCTAGATTTCTTGCTAGCCAAAGAGGGAGAATCAGCTTAGCTCTCTAAGTTTGTACAAGATATAGAGAAGCTGTTGGAAGATGGAAAGATATAGATAATGTTTTTTATTCAAATAATTATCTAAATAATGATTTAGAAATGATTTAGAAATGAGTTTAAAAGAGATTGGAGGATGCTCTTACATGGGGGCTGGATCTAGCATGGAGCATGGTAGGTCCCATCTTGCCATGCTAAGATTGTCTACAAAACTTGTCTACTAATTTGTTAACTAAGTCGAATCCAACTATTACTATTGCTATCTGAGTTAATTATGCATCTAGAAATATAAAAAAGCCACACTGTTTTAAAAAATAATACACATAGCCTTTTTTAGATTAAAGATGATTTGAATACTCTAGCTGGATCTAACTAATGGAGACACTTAAAGAGGGAAACTAACCTTAAAAGATCTCCTTTCAAAAGATTTCAAATTGTTCTTCGCTAAACAAGGTGGGTCTAGAAGAAAGAATGAGGGCGTGTGTAAGAGAAAGAGAAGATCTAGTGCAATTTTTAGGCCTTGTTCGTTTTACTCATAAACATAAACTAGGAAATCGAATAAAATGAAAGATATATAAAAGAAAAATCATTCGTTTTTCATTTCTACTCTTCTCTCGAACACGATTTTCTTTCTTAAACTAGAAGAGGTTAGCCCAACCTTTAGTTAAGCTTGTTAGAATGTACGCTTATCCACCTCAATCATGTGTCTTAGAATGAATTGTTGTGGAAATTAAACTAATTTGCATCATCTAAACAAGGCCGGGCCTTTTTTTTTCTCTTATATCGCAAGATTTGGCGATGTGTTATGAGCAATGGAGTATGTTAAGAGTCTTTTCCGTGTATGCCATTATAAAAGTTCTTAATGCCGCATAAGGCATTGGAAAAGTTGGCATCACACTAGTGCCATTGCTCTAAACTATTTTGCCTTTCATGCCATTGCCGTCAAATTGGACCCTAACGGTGTCAAACCGCAGGTGTGCAAAGACGAAAATACCCTTAGGTATAAATATGCTATTAATTTTATTTGAGCATCTTAACGACTTCAAATGAAAAAACTCAAAACTAGAAAGTTGTAGGTCTCATCGTGATCTACAATCTCATATGAAAATTATTTTTATTTATTTTTTTAAAAAATATAAGTTTTCTAATAGATATTATTGATATTAAATTATATCTTTTTGAGTGAAACTAAATAAAGATAGTTTTTATGAACATTATAGATGGCGGCGAGACCTACAACTTTTAGTTTTGAGTTTTTTCATTTGAAATTGTTAAGATGCTCAAATAAAATTAATGATATATTTATAATTAAGGGTAATTTCGTCTTTGCACACATGCGGATTAACACCGTTAAGACGGCAATGACATGGAAGGTAAAAAAGTTTAGAGGAATGGCACTGGTGTGCGACTAACTTTTCTAATGGCTTGTGCGGCATTAGAAACTTTTATAACGGCGTAGACGGAAAAGACTCTTAAAAAAACATCAATAGATTAAATAGTAACTGTTTAAAATAAAAGGCTTTTCTCTACCATTTCTGCTTTTCTATGACCCTACCGCGCGCCGGAATCACACTGTTCGTGTTCTCTCCTCCACAACCGCAATCCCAAACGCTCTGCGCGCCGCCGTCGACCTATCGAATGGAGGCGGAGCAGCAAAAGCAAGGGGCAGAAGCGGAAGTTGGAGGACTAGGCCACCGCCGCCGCCGCAAGGGGCAGAAGCGGAAGTTGGAGGATGAGGCATCCGCCGCCGCAGCCGCCGCCGCGTCCTCGTTCGGCAGCGCGGGCGCCGACGATGACAACGAGGAGGAGGACGGCTCGGCGGGCACCCCCGAGATCTGCTGCCGCCACTCCCAGGCGACGCTTGCCCGCGAGGTCCGGGCGCAGGTTGATGTCCTCGTCCGCTGTGCCTCTTCCTGGCGCCACGCCGACCGCTTCGCCGCTAAGCGCGCCACCCACGTCCTCGCTGAGCTCGCCAAAAACGGTAACCTCCCTTCGCCAAACCTCACTCCGGCCGCGCCGATCCGTGCACCCGCATCCTTACCGAGTGGATCTGGTGGTTGTCAATTGAGCAGAGGAGGTTGTCAACGTGATTGTAGAGGGCGGCGCCGTGGCGGCCTTAGTGTGCCACCTAGAAGAGCCTGCTGTGGCGGTGCCAACGCAGGAGGAACAACAATTGCGGCCGTTTGAGCATGAGGTTGAGAAGGGCGCTGCCTTCGCTCTGGGCCTCCTAGCTGTTAAGGTTCCTTCATTAATTCCCTAATTGAGCTGTAGATGCACTTTTGCTACCAATGCAATTACTTGTATTATCGACAAATCTATGTTCTAAATAGGGCTGTTAATTCTTAAGTTTCCTGTGGCATAGAATTACAAAGTTTAAGAACTTCAACCATCCCATATATTTACATGCTGTAATTCTGAATGCCCAACCTCATCCTATATCTATATACTTCTTGTAAAAAACTGTAAGATCCCATGCCTTTTAATAGTTAGAAAAACCTAGGAACTTCCAAGTTCTATATACTTGGTGTCTTTCTAGTCAGTCTCTAATACCCTTGAGATAAACTTAGGAACCTAAGATGTCCTATTTGCTCTAGTTCTGTAGGGATTTTTTAATAGTTGTGTTTTGAGCATTGATGCTTTACTGTTATGTGAATCAAGTTACTATTGCTATGATCAATTTAATAATTTATTCTGTGTCTCACTGTAACAGCCTGAACATCAACAACTTATAGTTGATGCTGGTGCGCTACCACCTCTAGTGAAACTCTTGAAAAGGCAGAAAACTACTACAAATTCGAGGGTGGTTAATAGCGTTATCAAGAGAGCAGCTGATGCAATTACCAATCTTGCACATGAGAATAGCAACATCAAAACTAGCGTCAGGTTTTGTTTTATGCCACTTTGATCATTTGATAACCTTTTCCTTAAGAAGTTTTCACTTGCTGAGGGTTTTGTTTTACTGCAGAATGGAAGGTGGAATCCCACCACTTGTTGAATTGCTAGAATCGCAGGATCTTAAGGTGCAGAGGGCAGCTGCAGGTGCCTTGCGTACTTTAGCCTTTAAAAATGATGAAAATAAAACTCAGGTGAGATATTAAAATCAATGAAGGCTATAATTATGTTAGATTTTGACATCTGAACTTGCATATGCCTTCTACACATATTCACGACATGGTAAATTCCTGTAATGCAGATTGTTCAATGCAATGCTTTGCCAACTTTGATCTTAATGCTGCGATCTGAAGATGCTGCAATTCACTATGAAGCAGTAAGGCCTTGTGCTATTCTCCAGTTTTGATTATGAGGCACTGAATACTCTGATGTCAACTCCACTTCTCTAAGAGCACTTTCTTACACTGTTGAGATGTATCATTTGGTTGATTATGAGAAGGTTAACATTGTACAGATTTGCACTTGCACAACTCCACTTCTACAATTTTGCACAATCCTTAATCATCATTTATCATTGCAAGGCCTTGTGAAATATAAATTTTAATGTTCCATCTTGAAACTTAATGCTGGATCATAACATTGTGTATTAATTGGGAAATTTCATGCTACACCATGTTTCATCCTCGATTACATGAGAAAATTTGAATATATTTCCAAAGTTGAATAGAAACTTAATTTTGGCTGTTAGCAGTTACATACAGATATTATGTTGTCCTAGAACACATTTATACCATAGGCTTTGCATAATTTAATATTTCCTGCCATGTAAGATGCAGTTTGATTAATATTGTCTGATCCCATAGATGAAATTATATTAATTTGGATTCATGATTACCCTGAACTTGTGCACTGATATTGATCATATAGCCAACGTTAACGAAACCACTAGCAGTGCGTTTGACAACTATTGGGAAGGGGCATGGGAATTGGTGGTGGGAGTTGTTGGAGCGAATTATGAGAATTTGATTTTTAGGCCCAGTCACTTGTTTGGTTCATTGAGGCAAATAAGACACAGAAAGAGGAAATTCATGTCCCATGTTTGGTGTGTGGGTTTTTTCTGCGACAAAGGGAAGTGATGGGTAGGAGTTGGTCCTCTAAACTCACTTCCCCTTCCCACAAAACAAATAAAAGATTTCTAAACTCTTACCCCCAAACTTTCATTCCCTTGTTCCATTTACCCCCAGCCAAACGTGCCACAGAGGTTATTGAATTGGCTGAGGTAAACATCTTGAATGCACCTTTTTTTTGGTATCAATTGGCGTTGGCGATATACCTTAATGGCTGTATTAAGCTAGTTCAGGCAATCTTTTAGGCTGTGAAGACTCGAAAACTTAGCGATACACCCAAATAAGTTTGATGGCCAGTGGTGCTGCCGTGCAGGTTAAGCCTGTATCATGGTGCATGTATATGGATGCTTGAAGAATTTAATTTATTTGAATGCATAAATCTGTGGCAAGTATTGAGACAACACTAGAGGCTGAGACTATTTACTACTTGGTTCCTGAAATATTTCAAAAAGTAATCTGCACCTGCTACCTGTAACATGTCTGCTAAGTTAACTTGATTGTAAATAAATTGCATGAAACTGGTCCGAGGCTCTGAGTTGCCTCCTTATATTGACTTGCTGTTCTATGCTCTTTTATCCGTTGAACAAACTTCTACATGGTGCAAGGTTACCTTTCTGTACTAACTTCCTTAGCAATCAAACATGTTTGCTGACAAACTTTCTTAGAATATCAGCACAATCTTGGCTCTAATCTATTCATGATTTCTTTAATTTTATTGCAATGCACTCTAATATTTTTTCTTGACTGACATGTTAGGTTGGTGTCATTGGAAATTTGGTTCATTCATCACCAAACATCAAGAAGGAGGTTCTTAATGCAGGGGCACTGCAACCTGTGATTGGATTATTAAGGTATGGTCATCATAGGGAAGTGCAGTTTTATGAGGTGCATAAAGAACTTCAGAATTGTATATATTTGTTATGTTCTGCTCCAATACTGCTAGCACAGTTGTGCATGTTTTTTTTTGAATTATTATCACTAGCAAATATGCCTGTGCGCCGCAACGGGAAAAAGAGCTTTTCGTGTAAAAGAGAAAAGAGTAAGATCCTTAGCAGGAATGCCCACACGTTGCTACGGAAAATACTAATCCTTTACATGAGAAAGGGGGACCAAAATAGATGTATATCTCCAAGTAGAATAATTATTGCAAAGTTACTCCTTCCATTCCAAAGGAATGGATGTAGGCATGCCGGATGCCTGGATCCGATATCCCAGTTTGAAGGCGGAGGACGGACTTTCCAATACTGTGATGTCACAAAGAAGGTGAAGGGCATGCTAAGAAGCTCTACGCTTGGCCACAGAGCCGATGCTGTCTTCTCACAGGGGTTCTCCATGTTACTAACCTTGGGGATCAGAATGTATGATGACTCCGTAGATGGAGATGACTATATATAGAGAGCCTCATGGGCCATATGGGCCTATCATATAGGGCCTTCATAATCATAACACCCCCCTTCAAACTCATGGTGGAAGTGGAGGATTGGAAGCATTGAGTTTGATCAAGTGAAGCCGATGCTGCTCTCGAGTTTGTGCTTTAGTGAAAAAATCAGCCAATTGCAACTCTGATGGCACATACTGGAGAGTAATAGTTTTCTGATTACAATGTGACCGAGTAAAGAAGGCATCCACACCAATATGCTTAGTAAGCTCGTGTTTCACAGGATCATTGGCAATCTGTATGGCCCCTGTATTATCACATAGGAGAGGTGTGGCAACATCACAAGAAACCCCAAAATCAGCCAACAACCATCGAAGCCACACGATCTTTGCAGTAGTAGCAGCAAGGGCTCGAAGTTCAGCCTCTGTACTAGAACGAGATACTGCTGCTTGTTTCTTGGACTTCCAAGCAATAGGAGAAGAGCCAAGAAGAATGCAATAACCAGTGATAGAGCACCGATCTGTTGGGTCACTCGCCCAAGTCGCGTCCGAGTAAGCATGAAGCTGAAGTGGACTATCACGAGCATAGAACAAGCGCTGAGATGATGTTCCTCGTAAATAACGCAGGACGCGAAGTAAATGTCCAAAATGAACAGAAGTTGGGGCACATACAAACTGACTCAAAATATGGACTGCGTGGGCAATATCAGGCCTAGTGACAGTGAGATAAACAAGGCTGCCCACAATATGCCGATAACGAGAAGGATCCTTTAGAGGTACCCCATCAGTTGGACGAAGCTGCAAGTGAAGATCCATAGGTGTAGCAGCAGCTCGACTGTCAGTGATGCCTGAACGAGCAATAAGATCGTGTATGTATTTAGACTGGGAAAGATAGTATCCCTGAGCAGAGCGCGTGACCTCAATGCCTAGGAAATAACTGAGAGGACCCAAATCAGACATCTGAAATTCAGCACTGAGTTGTTGCTTGACATGGGAAATGTGATCCTCATCATCACCAGTAATCAGCATATCATCAACATAGAGAAGAAGTAATGTACGGCCACGCGGTGACACATGAATAAATAAAGCCGGATCATGATCACTAGATGAGAAACCAGCAGCCTGTATTACTGAGACGAAACGTTCATGCCAAGCACGAGGAGCCTGTTTAAGGCCATATAAAGCACGACGAAGACGGCAGACATATCCTGGAGGAGCACTCACCCCTGGAGGCGGTTGCATATAAACTTCTTCAGTCAGATCACCATGAAGAAAAGCATTCTTGACATCCATTTGAGATATAGGCCAAGAAGAAGCAGCAGCAACTGCAATGAATGTACGGACAGTTGTCATATGAGCGACAGGTGCAAAAGTCTCTTCATAATCTAGACCCTGAGTCTGCTGAAAACCTCTAGCAACAAGACGGGCCTTGTATCTCTCTATAGAGCCATCTGATTTGGTCTTAACTTTGAATACCCACTTAGATGTAATAGGTACTGTGTGCGATGGTAATGGAACAATATCCCAAGTGCCTTGACGATCAAGGGCAGCAAGCTCCTCAGACATAGCCAACTGCCATTCGAGAATATGAGAAGCTTCTTTATAAGTGGATGGCTCATCAACAGCAACATTCACATGAGGAAAACCGTACTTCTCCTCAGCATGAATGGTACTGCGGTCTCGAAGGTTATACCGTGGAGCAACCTGTAACTCATCAGAAATAATAGGTGACTCATCATTAGTATTATTAGAATCGTCAACAGCGAGCTCCTCAGGACCAGCCAAGGTGGAAGAAGTAGATGGAAGAGTAGTGAGGTCTTTGGGACGACGACGAAAGACATGTGTGATAGGTGGTTTGGAAAAAGAATGAGAGGGTGGAGGCGGAGGTGGAGGTGGAGGTGGAGGAGCTGTCACAGGAGATGGAGTAGGAATGATTGTAATAGTAGTAGAAGGCGTGGGGATGGCATCATCTAAAGAGATAGGAGGAAGACCTAAAAAGGATGTGGACTCGGTGGGTGAATAAGATTGTTGAGTAGAGGGGTTGTAAAAGAAAGGACGATCCTCAACAAAGGTTACATCACGCGATATACGTATGCGACGAGAAGATGGATCATAACACCGATAACCTTTATGCTCAAGACTATACCCCAGAAAAACACACTCAACAGACTGTGCAGTCAACTTAGTACGCTCACGCGGTGCAAGCAATACATAGCATGTACACCCAAAAACTCGAAGATGATCATAGCGAGGAGGTGTACCAAAAAGTACCTCACCAGGACATTTGCCAGACAATTTGGAAGATGGCTGTCTATTGATGAGATAGACTGCAGTAGAAACAGCTTCACCCCAAAAATGAGAAGGGACAAAGGATGAAATCAAAAGTGTGCAAGCTGTCTCTATAAGATGACGGTGTTTACGTTCAGCAACACCATTTTA
Source organism: Cymbopogon flexuosus (assembly GCA_027790015.1). Taxonomy (NCBI): domain Eukaryota; kingdom Viridiplantae; phylum Streptophyta; class Magnoliopsida; order Poales; family Poaceae; genus Cymbopogon; species Cymbopogon flexuosus. The sequence goes on from JAKNSH010003090.1 coordinate 11,623, forward strand.
AGCATGAGCACCAGGACAAGAAAGTTGAGGAAGAGTACCTTCGGAAGACAAAAATTGGCGAAAAGCATCAGATAAATACTCACCACCAGAGTCAGAACGAAAAACTCTAATAGGACTAGAAAATTGTGTATGAACCATACGAACAAAAGATTGATAAATGGAACACAGTTGAGAGCGATGTTTCATGAAATAGACCCACGTATAGCGAGAATGATCATCAATAAAAATGACATAATATTTGTGACCACCCTTTGTAGGAAAAGGTGCGGGGCCCCATACATCAGAATGAATAATATCAAAAGGTCTAGCAGAAAAAGAAGCACTAGATGAATATGGAAGTTGTATCTGTTTTCCAAGAGTACATCCCTTACAATGAAAACTAGACTCAATAGATGTATGACCTAAACAGCCTTGTTTTATTAAAGACGACAAACGCGATCCGCAAAGATGGCCAAGACGATGATGCCATTTAGCGAAGGAAGATGCAGATGACGATGTGGCGGATGACACATGAGCTGAAGACCCAATGGAAGAAGGAAGACGCAAGGTGTCCAAAACGTAGAGGCTAGAGGCACCTTTACGGCGATGGCCAGTCCCAATCACTCGTCCGCTGCGACGATCCTGAATAAAACAAGATGAGTCATCAAAACCAACAAAACAATTATGGTCGGTAACTTGACCAACAGAAAGGAGGTTCATAGACAACTGTGGTACAAAAGAAACATTGGGTACATCAAAATGAGTATTGCAAAGTGACCCTTTGTGGGTGATAGGACAAGATGTACCATCAGCTGTCTGAACAGAGGCACCATCTATGACTGGTGTGGTAGCAACCAAGCGAGAAGAATCTGATGTGACATGAAAAGATGCCCCTGAATCAAGTACCCAAGACGTTGAAGGTGCTATAGCAGACGAGGTAGCAGCAACAGAAACTGATCCAACAGAGCCTGAACCTTTATTAGTGGAAGAAGTACCTCGACCACGAGCAGCACGACGAGCACGAAATTCAGTTAGCTTCTCTGGATACTTAGCAAAACAGGCATCTGAACTATGATTGGTCCTGCCACAATGTATACAGGGTTCTTTGGATGCACTAGTCCTGTGTGAAGTAGCCAATACACTGTGAGGCTGAGGCTGAGACAGAGTAGAGGACAGTGACTGAAGACGTGTCTCTTCAGCAAGTAGTTCAGACAATGCTTTTGCCATAGTGAGGGTAGAGGAAGCATGAAGAAGCCTTGTACGAATAGAATCAAACTCTGCTCTAAGTCCCATGACAAATCTGTAAGTGAGAAACTGCTCAATAAAAGAAAGTGCAGTACAGGTCTGACCAGCTGTACATTGAGGCACCATAGAGATTAAAGAACCCATCAAACGGTCAAAGGCAGAATAATAATCATCAATAGACATATCTTTCTGTTCAATAACATGTAGTTGCTGCATGAGAGTGTGTTGAAGGGCAGCACTGTCCTGAACATAACGTGCCTTCAAATAATTCCACATGGGTTTAGCCTGTTTGAACTTACGCAGACTCATGATCATGGTGGGTTTAACACTGTTAACCATAGCAGCCATGACTTTACCATCATTAATCTCCCAGCTTTTGATTGCAGCTGCATTACTATTATCAGACTGGAGAGTCGGTGGATCATCAGTCAAGTGAAAATGAAAACCAACACCTCTCAATGCAGTTTCAACACAGAAAGCCCATTCCAGATAATTTGGACCATCAAGAGTAATATTGATGACAATTGCGTTGATATGAGACTGGGACTGAGACATTGCTGAATGCTAAAAGGAGAAATTACCACCAGCACAGAAGAAATTGGATGGAGTAGCACCAATCAGCAGATCCTTGCTTGCAGAGGAAGAGACTGCAGGCCCTTGCGTGAAGAATGTCGACGGGGACTAATCCACGGGGCTGCGCAATGTATCCGCGAGCCGTGCGGAACAACGCGCGGATGAAGGCCGCGCGCGGAAGACCGATGCGCGTGAAGAAGTACCGCGACGGGACGGCGACGGGCCAATCCGCGCGGAAGTAGGGGTCTGCACGGCGACGGGCCGCGAGCAGAGGACGACGGGGCGGCGACGGGCCGATCCGCGCGAGCAGAGGACGACGGGACGACGACGGGCCACGAGCGGAAGCAGAGGACCCGCGAAACAGAGGAGAAATCCCCAGGGGGAAAAAAATGGATCGTGGTGGATTAGATGAGTCTAATCCTAGCCCTAATCCATGGCTTTGGTACCATGTTACTAACCTTGGGGATCAGAATGTATGATGACTCCGTAGATGGAGATGACTATATATAGAGAGCCTCATGGGCCATATGGGCCTATCATATAGGGCCTTCATAATCATAACACTCCAGATCTCCCACGGGGTGGTCATACTTCATGAATGTCGTGGGGCCAATGGCCGTGTTGAAGGGCAGGCGGAGGTGTGAGCCAAGGGTGTGTTCTTGGACAGTTGGACGAAAGTCTGGGTGCAGCACTGGACGAGAGGAGGAGGAGGAAGGGGGGGGGGGGGGGGGGGGGGAGGGGGGAGGGGGGGGGGGGGGGGGGGGGGGGGGGGAAGTGTGGGGGGGGTGTGGGGGGGGGGAAGCGCCCGGGAGAAAATTTTTTTTTTTTATACTCCCCCTGGCCC
>JAKNSH010003267.1:0-10151 GCA_027790015.1 Cymbopogon flexuosus
CGATGCAACCCCGGCGCAGCCTGGGCGGGCGGAGCAGCGCCGGCGGCCCCCGCCCCCGCAGAAGTAGCCCCGTCGGTCAAAAAAAACGGCCGCACTCCCTCCCTCCCTCGCATCTCGCGGCCTCCGCCGCTCGCACCTTCCCCGCCGGCGCCGCCCCTGCCATTCCCTTTCCTCTCTCTACCTCTCTCTCTCTCGCACGCGCGCGGCTTGCTGGGCGGGCCGACGCCGCGGTGGCGGGGCATCAGCGCCCTCCGTGGGCGGTCCACGAAACCCTAGGCGCCCCTTCGTCGCCGGCGACCTCGGAGCGGCCTGGGCGGGTGGAGCAGCGCTGGCGGCCCCCTCCCCCCAGAGGCCGCCCCTCCTCCTCCTGGCCTTCTCGTCACCCCCTCCGCTTTGTCCCGATGCGGCCTCGTCGCACGGCGGCCGGGCGAGCGGGCGTTTCGGCGGCGGTTTGGGATAGCGGCGCGGCCGGCCGATGCGGCGGCGGCGCGGGCCAGCGACTGCAAGGCGCGGGCGAGGTACCGGCGCGGCGCCGGCCCTCTCTGTCCCGGACGGCCCGTGACCTTGGGTTCTGCGACTATGGCGCGGCCAACCCCCTCCTCCGCTTCTTCTCCCGCGGCATCCACCCGTGTTGCATCCTGCTGGCGGCCCACGACCGCTCGTCTGCATCGGCGCCGGATCTGGCGCCAGGTCACCGTCTTCTCCTCTGTCCGTGCCTCCTCCCCCAGGTCCTTTCTCCATCTCCCTCTCCCTCCCTTTGCGCAGCTAATTGGTCGCGACTGCAGCCTAAGTTACCTCCCTCGTGGAGGAGCTGGCCTTCCCGCTGCTGGGCTATCAAGGATACAGAGGCCTCCATCTCTCACCTTCTCAACTAAGATGGCAAAGAGATATTACTTTGGGACACGGATCCATACTGCTATTGCATGCACGTGTTTGTCAGATGGATTTTGTTCGCTCACAATATTTTTCCTGATCTGTGATGATTACATCGTTACTGTTTTGATTATGATCAGATGTTCTTAGTGTTTGACATTTAATTTTTTCCCCTTCTTCAGCCTGTGATGAAAACTACATATGCATTGCTCAATGACATGATCTGATGCTCATTGGCTTGTGAGGTGCTGGGCATGTGTGTTAACTGTATCATGCATTTTCTGAGGGTAGATCATTTATCACCATGCCTTCAGGCTCCAAGTTGATGAACGAATGATGATTGTTTGCTTGTGAGGTACTGGCCATGGGTGTTACTTATACCACGTAGTTTCTGAGGGTTTCTGAGCATAAATCAGTTATCACCATGCCTTGGGGCTCCAGGTTGATGAGCAAATGATGATTGCTATATTTCTGAGGCCTCTAAAAATCATGTCTTCCTTAACAAAAAAAGTTTCTTGCCTTCTTCGCTGTTATATCGTACTTTTTCGGCCATTGTTACTTTACATGTTTGTTGTCAGGAAATGATCTCCCTGTACAGGCATTACATTCAGTAAGTTATAATGATCCCAACCCATGATTTTTTTTCCTGTTAGGCTTTGTTTCCTTGCGCATAAGTTTTATATATATTGGTTCAAAAGGTTTTCTACACCTATATTGTGTCTCACAGATTTTTTTAGTTTGTCATTATGCTGAAAATAGTTCTTGGGTTCATATTCCGCCTAAACTTTTTATATATATATGGGTTAAACAAAAAATTATGTATTATGAACTAATATATATTGTGAACTAATATATTCGTTCTGTCTAAAAGGATGATGAAGGTGTCTAAAAGGTGAACTAATATACTTGAATTTCGGACGACGTGGACAGTCTAGCTGAATTTTAGGTGACGTGCTTGATGTTTACGATGTGCCCTAGGATTAGGGTTAGGGTTACAGTTGTTCTGTGCTTCATTTTGTGCTGTCCATCGAGAGAGACGACGCCAGCGAGGGCCGCCCTCCTACGGAGGGCAGTCTGTTTGTTGCTCCTGCAAATCGGCTGTTCCTTGGTACGGTAATCTAAAAAAAAAATCGCCTTTACTTCTTTTGCAACCGTAAGTCTCTGATCCCTTTCCATGCCACCGTCTGACTTTGATCCATTCCGTATCTTCTATGTATATACATAAGGTTTGTGTTCTCCTACAACAGACCACAGCTTCACTTAGTGGATAGTGTTGATGCTATAATCTTTCATCAGTATATATATGTGTGTGCCTATGATGCTGCTTTATTTAACTTTATTTTAGTCTAAGCTTATGCCATTGCTGATGATGTACCTATTGCAGGTTGAGCATTCAATGATATTTTTGTGCCTTTGCTATTTATACATAGCCTCGACAACATAGCATTTGACATCTACTTTTTACCTCTTCTTGAGCCTATGATGAAATTTACTTGCGCATTGCTCGATGGCGTAATCTGATGTTCATCGCTTGTGAGGTGGTAGGCATGGGTATTTATTAACCCCAACCATTCTATGTTGCTTGACGCCAAGGGAGTCTGGCCACGTTGCCTCAAATTCAGTGAACAAATGATGGTTCTTCGCTTGTGAGGTACCGGACGTGGGTGTTACTTTACTTATACCATGCAGTTTTCTGAGTCTAGACCAGGATTGCCACCATGCCTACGGGCTCCAAGTTGATGGACAAATGATGATTAATATGTTTCTGAGGCCTCAAAAAACCATGTCTTCATTTACAGAACGATTCTTGCCTTATTCACTGTCACAGTATACTTCTTGCAGCTTTGTGTTACCATATATTCTATTGCCAACTCTGTGTTACCATGGTTCTCACAGCAAGTCAAAAAAGCCTGAATTTTTATCATACTACTTGATACATGAGCACCGCATCTCCCATGATTTGTTTGTATACTTTTGCTCTGCTTAGAACTATTTAAAGATAATCCTTTACATATGTTCATTCTTTTTGTTTTTTTTCTCAGCATCTCATGAAATAGATTCTGATATAACAGGAAATTCCTAGGTACAGGTTCATATCTGATCTGTCCTACCCCTCATTCACTTCATTTCCTGTAAAAACAATTCTCTCCTCCTTTGTCTGTAAGGTGAATAGGTGATCTTCAGTGCTTATTAATTGCATTGGAATGACATGATAGTGCTTCTTAAGCTAAACCTGATTCTCTGTTTTGTTTTACAGTATGTCAGTCTAGCTGCACCTCAACTCTCTTTTCAATTCCAGCCAATGGTAGCAGCTTGCTTCACCTGATTCCTTTTTGTCTTTACAGTTCTATAGCAGGAATTGGCCCTTACAGTAAACATGTTTCTTCGAATCATTTTTGCTTGCTGCCACATTACCTGCGTAGCCAATCTTTCAGTGTTGAATTGGCCCTTACATATTTTTCATGCTTTGCTCATTACATTGCTTGGTGTGTATTTGATTTTTCAGGCTACTAAATTAGTTTTGGGAATACATAACAGCATGCTCCACTGAATGAAAGGCTTCAGTGCCTGTTTCCATGGAAAGGCTTTATTTTATTTGTCAGGTTAGACACTGCCGAAGTGGCATCCTTTCTCTGATGTTTATAATGTACGTGACACAAATTTTTCATTCTTTTCATGCTTCTATACAAGCTGGTCAATCTCAAAATAGATTTGTATATGCATAATCACAAATTCATAGATTCTTTGCCTTGTGTATTGTTATTTGTTACTTGCCTGGTTACTATTTTGCCCCCAAGATAGTCATACATCTAGGCCACTTTACTCTATTTCTTGATTTGTGGCATTTTTGTTAACTTTAGTACCGCTATTATAGTTTACAAAAGCCAGTCGCACTCTATGCTGTCATATTCAAATGTGAGCTCAATATGGCCAAAATTGTGAGCAACCATTGTGCCAAGGGAAATCTGCTCACAAGCTAAATTGTATTGGTTTTTCTGAAATCGTACCCTTCTTTTTTTTATGTTTCCACTGCAATTAATGAATACTATTTCTTTCTACCAACATTAAAAAATAGCCTTGCCTACAAACCGCTCAAGTGCGAATACAAAGCACTAAACTAAGCAAGATGCCGTGTTACCAATCTCGTTATTCCTCTTTCTTTGAAATTTTGTCACGGACTTTGTTCCGCATTAATAAAAATGGGGCCAAAAGTTTGTCGTAAAAGTTTTTTTAAAAAAAAGCAATCAAACAGATGTACGCTTTCGGTAGCTACTAGTAGACGGTGGTGTATCGACGTGGGGGGATTGGAAGCAAACGCACGGAGTAGAGTCGTGTCGTGTTTTCCGGCGCCGCGTGTCCGTCCGTTCCGTGAGTCAAACAAACAAACACACCGACCGGACCGGAACGAGCACCTGCACCTGCACCTGGCGCTTGCGATTTGCGACGTCGCAGCCGCCGCGTCGTCCCGTCAAATCCAGTCGTTTCACGCTCTTGTCGGTTAATCAAATCCATCCACCCGTCTCCATCTTTTCTGCCACCTTTCTTTGCTGTTTTTGCTCCAGCTTCTACTCCAACAAGCATCGTTGTCAAGAAAAAAAAAAAAATCCAACAAGCATCGTTGGGAAAAAAAAAAGAAAGGAACAAGCCGCCCATGCTTTTGCTGCCCTGGTCATGGATGCATCGAAGAAGGAAAGGACCTTATCACAAGCTCCATCCCTAAGTATTTGTCAATTGAGTAAAATCAGCCAAGTTTTTTTTTCAACTAGCAGGGACCGTCTCTTTCATTTCTTCGCTAGATCGTTTGTGGCTGATGTTGATTCGTTGTCTAAGAAAAACATTGCTAAATGACTAACTGATATACTAACATGCGAACATTATCTCTGGCTGTTACACGGGCACGTTAAAACCGCGGGCAGTGGCCAGCGAGGAAACAAAATGGTAAATCAATGTACGAGTACGTATGTACTACACCGGCGCACGTACTAGTACTGATTGTAAAAAGCCCTGTCAACAGTGCGAAATGCTAGCTACCAAATCTCTCGTGTTCTCTTTTTGCGTAATATACATCTCCTTATATGCTTTCAGTTTTTGTATTACACAAAACTATGTTTACCAAAAGGTTTCAGGAAAGTTTGCTTTGCTTGCCTTGGGTTAGTGCAGTGCGCTGCGTGGGACGGCAAAATAATAAATATTCGAAAGATCACAAAGTAATACTCCAAACTAACTAAAGTTCTGTTGTTTTTTAATCTCAAACCCTTTATTCCTGTGTTGAAATTGATATAATTTGTTCTTCTCTTTTGCAAAAGGGAAGGAAGAAAAAAAGGTTTGCGAGGGCAGCGTGGCATATATTCATCTTGCTCACGCGCATTTGCTCTCTTTTGTCGGGGTTTGCTTTGGTTAGGAGGAGCTTCAATAATTTTCTGCGTGCGTCTCCAGGGATTATTGTCGTTCCTATACTCATGTGTACATAGAAAATCTTGTGAAAGAACAACAGAGAAATCGTATGAAACAGAAGACCAGGTGATACTTTAGTCAGCGAGTGGCGATTAGCCGTCTACTGCTGCAGCTTAAAATGAATCACCGGTCAGTAGACCCGTCTAGGCCAGTGGGCACACCGGACCAGACCAATCACCCAATCCAAATCCATCCTGCGTTCCCTTTCCATAGTATTGAAACAAAATCAAGGGCAACTGCAATGCTCCTTTGGCCCGGCCCGGCCAAACCTATCCCCGCGCACACAGATATCCATCCAGTCAAAAATCAAATGCATTCTCAACTCTTCAAGTCTTAATAACATTGCACAACGATTCCAGTCATCATCATCATTCATTAACCGAAAACAGCAACAGTACATCCAGAACAATTACCACCCCTACCATAGAAGGTTTACAGCCATCCAGTCTTCAATCCCTTAAGACACATACAACAAAGACACCATACAAAACCGTCTCCACCCACCGACAAGCCCATCCATTTCCATCCATCCATTCCAAAGCAACCAACCACCAGCCTTATCCCACATACACAAACAATCCACTTTGGAAAAACAAAACAGAGCATAGCAGCAGAGATAACAAGTCTGGCAAACTGCCCCAATCAGCACAAGGGGCCAACTAATCTGTGCCCACACCCTTTAGTTCCATCGCCACATTCATCAGCTGCTGATAGCAGGTGACGCAGACCTTGACCGCGACCCTGGAGGCGAAATGGACGCTGGCCGGGGCGACCTGCGGCGACCGCGCCGAGGCTCCTCATCCTCCTTGGCTTCTGGGGACCTCTTCCTCCTGTTATCAGGATATAACAAGTGCTGTTACTAACATTCAACAAAAACACCCATCTGAAGCAGCAACTCCTGCTGTATAATATATAATATAATATAATATAATATGGATTCTATTTTTACAATACAACTTAGCCTTCTGTCCCAAGCAAATTGGGCTAAGCCCAATACAAATATAAAAAAAAAACATCCAAAATGAATGCACCAGATGAAGCTACTTGAAATCAAATGGCAACCATACAGTATGGGCCATAAAGTGACTCGAGTTAAACAATGCTTCAACTTTACATATCCTAGGCCCAAGATTCTAACTAAGAAACAAAAAGAGCCTTCTCCCTACCATGATGCAGTTTGACCCTCAAGACAATGCAAAGAATGTGCCTGAATGTACATGTAATTGTGCGAGTGTAGTAGAAGAGAATTCCAACATAGTGTAGCTCAGGAAAGTCATTTCACATCAAGTAAGCTTTACACAATTATTCAAACAAATAAAGAAGCCCCCCCTCCTCCTTTTTTTTCTTCCAAATTATAAGATAGTTTAGCTGATATGTACATTGATTTCACTGTGTATAGCGTATATATATGTGCATCGTAAAAGCTATGTATCTAGAAAAACTAAAATGTATTTAGGAGGCCCCATTCCCTGATATCCTCCATAAATAAGTTACCACTTCTCATTTCTTGGTCAAACAAATGTTCAGTTTAACAATAATTATGTTGCATGTTACAGATGGGGAAAAATATTGGTCAACAAAATAACCACTCAATAGGACACGCGACATTGCTATTTCAGAACATAACTAGATTAACCCATAGACATGCATCAACAGTCAAGGAACAGAACTTACTCATCATGACCATTGTCTGCACCACGGCGTTCATTTCTATCAACAGGAGTATAGGATCTCCTTTTCTTATCCCTGTCATTTTCTTTAGGCTGTTTTGATGACCTTGGGTGCTCTTCCTTTGCCCGGGGTGGGGAAGCAGAGTAGTCATCACGCCTTTTTGGGGCAGGGGAGTATGACCTGTAGTATAGGTAACATCATTTCGATGAAGGTTACTGCACTGGTACATCATGGTTGGTCCATTACTTATTCAAAGAGAATCAAGACTCAGCAGACATACTGTGATCTACCACGGCCACGGGGGCGTGGTGAGCGGGAACGCGAGTATGAACGTGACCGAGAGCGTCCTGCACGTAAGGAAAGATAGCAACTTGTCAGTGCTCAAACGACTTCTGGAACCATCAATTTTCAGCACCACACTTTGCTACCAGCAGATGCACATTCAAAGTTTCAAACAGGCAAATAGGATCCAAGGACAATGATACAACATAATCGCATGAACGCCCTACATGAACAAATCATCAGTTTATTTTCCCCTCCCCTTTTCCCAGCTTATCAAACCAGCAACAGTTGATTTGAACATGAACAGGGTAATTTTTTATAAGAAATTACAATGCATACTCAAGCATTCAGCCATGGATCTCAAATATTAGGACAAACAAAGCAAATAACTTAGATTACCATGCCGATAAGGACGACGCCCTTCATGACCAGAATAACCTCTGCAGAGATAAACTTAAGTCATTTCGAATGAAACACAAAACGCGCTTCCAGAAAACCAATGCTTATTGGCATACCTTGGCCCAGGTCGTCTACGCATTTCCTCAGGCCTTTTCCGTGTATCCGCAGCAAGTACAACAGTTATTTCACGCCCAGCGAACATCTGACGGTTCATGTGGTATTGCGCCTCAGAAGCATCATAAGCATCAACAAACTCCACGAATCCAAATCCTCTTGGCTCCCTGAATGATCACAAAAGCCTTCATAAGTAAAATTCACAAAGTATGGTACTGGTAAACAAGGAAAAGGGCACATTACGATCATAAATAGGATGTGCCTCACGAGTTACTACCAGGGATTAATATTATGGTGAAATCATTTATAGTTCTCCACAGAGCACAGCTAACAACTTACAAACATGTTCATCAAATGGTAGCAAGCCTCAAAAAGTGGTTAGGAGCCCTTAGATCCAAAATTTCTTGTATACAGCTTCATAAAGTGATTTGCTTCAAGTTCTTGAAAAGTCATGAAAAGCGCTTGAGACCAACTTGTCTTCATTATATCTTCCCATGGAAGACATGGTAAAACCCTCTTCTCTTCAGGAAATTAACAAATCGAATCTTGTCTTGATAAAAGAACTTCATTCGCACAATACTCTTATCTCACCAAAATAATGAACGCTTAGGAGTTAGGACTGTTCAGGGCTTGTATTTACTTCAACCACAAATACAGTCCTGAGAATAATTTCAAGAGAGTAATTCATACCAGAAGAAAGCATCATCATATAATGTAAATATATCCTATACACAGAAATTAATTAGCGAAGTTCAACAGATGGTTGTATTACTAGTCTTACTCCATTGTTTTGCCTTAAGTTATCCTATGATGTCTAATATTTTGCATAAAGTGCATAAAGAAAGAGAAAGGGAATGGTTGAGTTCTTTTCATGCAAAATTGCTAAGCCACAACAATCAGTCCACTCTTGGAATGGAGCCTCATGATCCATACATGTGTCAACCGTGAGCCTGTGACAGTGTGTAGATCTCCAGCAAAACGTACAGCCAAAGCAAAGTTTGCAGTCGCATGCAAATATTTAGCTATCATAATTTAGATGGCATGGTGAAAATATATCCAAAAATGCTTGCTCCTAGAAAGCAGCAGAAAAGGACCCCAAGCATTTTTGTAGAATCCCAAATGGTTGGATATGTTTATATATATCCAGACATGGAATGCACAAACACACTTGTAGTGAGGACGTGCGGTGGTGTGTGCTCTCTGTGTTGAGCCAGCCGGACAGGGTTCGATCCCTGGCCTTGCACGTTATTCTGATGGGAGTCCCTCCCACTGGTGAGGCTAAAACAAAACATGGAATCCAAATGCAAGGGCTACAAATGGTATCTCAAAACCAGCAAAGCATTACAACCTGATCAAAGTGTTCAGTTTCACGCAGACAAATGCTTAGCTCCTAAAAGGCAGCGGAAATTAAAGTACCAAGCACATCTGAACCAAACCAACCACTGGTTTGACATGTTTATATATCCAACAAATCATGGCATGCAAATGTAACGGCTAGAAAAGGATGTCAACAGACACAACCATATATTAGCCTAGCCACTACACTAACACTTACCCAGTGTGATAGTCTCTTGGCAGGTAAGGACATGTTTATATATCCAATCATGCCATGCAAATGTAACGGCAAGAAACGGATGTCAACGGACACAACCATTTATTAGCCTAGTTGCTATTGCTACATTAACACTTACCTAGTGTGATAGTCTCTTGGCAGGTAAACATCCCGAACAGGGCCAAACCGTTCGAAAGGTACACGGAGCTCCTCAGGCCTGCAAAGTTGGTTGTAAATGCGAGGAGCAATTTAACTGCCTGCGCGGCGAAACAAATGGGGAACATTGTCCAGGTCAGAGTTTGCAAACCTGCATCTCAATGGAATGTTGCGGACCAGGAGGCTGACAGAGCCATGGTCACCACGGCCACCGCCATATCCCCTCCTCGGAGGCGGGCTCCTTCCCCTGCCACCGTATCCTCTCCTCGGGGGGCTGTAGGCAGGGCTGTACCTCCCCATTCCTCCAGGTACCTGCACACGGGAGTCCATTGCCGTTTTTAGTGGAGAGAAACAAGCAAATCCAATACGTTGCTCATGTGCTCATCGCCGTGTAATCAAAGAAATCAAAGAATGGATGCGCACGTGCACAATTTAGGCTTTGGATTAGCTTACACCTTACAGACAGGACGCGCGCGTTTGACCGGGAATCGAACCAATCCGCGCGCACGCCATGCTAAACGGATAGATCTACGCGACCGCTCGAGAACTAGGACGGATTAATCGAAGCTAACGAGAAGAACTGTGTCCGGACACATTCGAATCAGGGAGCCCACCAACCCTAGGTCACGTTGCAACTTGTTCTGTTCTT
>JAKNSH010003824.1:0-10644 GCA_027790015.1 Cymbopogon flexuosus
GTACACTTGGTGGTGTTGGCATATTTGCAAGCTCGGCGGGATTTGGCGCTTTTGAGAGAATGAAGTGGCTATTTTCTATTGCGCCGGATGCAAAATTTTGTTGAAAACATGCTAACTCATGGTTACAAGGTGGTTTACTTGTTGGTTAGCTTGTTGGAGAAGTTCGCGTCGACTTTAGCTTGAGAATGGTGAAGTTCGAAGCGTCGGACGCTGAACAGGAAACCGTCGGACGCTGCCTGTGCGTCCGACGCGTGTTGTTGACTGGGGCTCGCATGGTTTAACTAAACTGACGCTCAGCGTGTTTTGGAGTGTCCAGCATGGTGCGTCGGACGCGTCCGGCCTAAGGTCAGAAGGGGCGCGTGCGCAGTGTTGTACGCGTCGGACGCGTTCGGCACTGAGTTGCCGGAGCATCCGGTTGCTCTATGTCTCGAGCATCTGGAGCTCAGAGCCGCGTCCGACGGACGGGCGTCTGGTGCTTGACTATTCAAACATAACGGCTAGTTGGCGTTCTGGCGGCTTTCTGGTGAAAGCGCCGGACGCTTCCGGCGGTGGTGCGCCGGAGAGTCCAACTGCTTTCTGTTTGGCCAGGCTCGGGCCGTGGTGTTGCTCGCGCGATTTGCAAGCGTCGGACGCGTCCGCTGGCCCCGTAACGGTTGGAATTTGTGGGCAACAGCTCTTTTTTCGAGAGGTGTTATAAATAGTTGGTGGCTGGCTCTTGGTCATCTCTCTTTGCATTTTGACATACTTGACATCTTGGTGACCAAAAGCAAAGCCCTCCTACTCATCTCTCTTGCTTGACAGAATAATTGTCACTCTTAGAACCTCTTTGTTGTGTTTTAATTCTATGCCACTGAACCTTTCATGCTGCCAAAGAGAATTTGAAGATCTTTCATTTTATCAGTGAATAGTTCCTATTTATTTAATCAGTTTATACTTTAATAAGTACTTTATAAGAAGCTTAAAGTATTAGCAACCTTGATTTTTTTATCGGAAAGGAACCTGACCTTTAGGAATGATTTCAAGCTGTTCACAAGATTGAAGAAGAGTGCTTTATAGTCATAGTTCTTTTCTTTCCTTTGGTGGGCTTGGCAGCACTGGTAATTGTCAATAAGAGTGCACTATGGGAGATGTGTGGATCGATTGGAGTCGGTGAACATGTGAGACAGATGCTGTTTGTGAATAAGTTGTAGACCATGGGTTTTCATTCCTTTGCATATTCATTTGCACTTATAACCGAAATGAGCTTGCTAGCGGTCATACCTTTCATTTTTTGTGGGTTGTGTACTTGTTTGGCAATGTTTTGCTCTGTCACTGCAACTCTGTCACTGCAACTCATAGTTGAATGTGGTACAGGTCCCAAAACCAATGCATTTCTTCCTTAGTGCTCACTTAGATGAGAAGAATGTAAAGCAAATTATACGGCTGCTTCTATCGAAATTTGGCAGACGTCAACCTGTTCGATCAGACAATGAGTGGGCTAATATGTGGCGTGATTTGAAACTCTTCCAAGAAAAGGCATTTCCTTTTCTTGATTCAGAATATATGCTGGCAGAATTTATCAGAGGGCTTTTGAAAGCTGGTAAATTTTCGCTAGCCAGGAATTATCTCGGAGGAACCAGTGCTGTTTCTTTATCCACAGATAAGGCTGAAAATCTTGTGATACAAGCTGCAAGGGAGTATTTCTTCTCGGCTTCAACTTTGTCTGGGAATGAAGTGAGTTAATGTTACCAAATTTTTTGGCATCCAATTATTGATCTGCCATTTCATTTCTGATTAATGCTAACTTGGATTATTATACAATCCTTTGCAGATTTGGAAGGCCAGGGAATGCCTAAATTTGTTACCTAATAGCAAAAATGTTCAAGCAGAAACTGATATAATTGATGCTCTTACTGTTAGACTTCCTTATCTAGGGGTGACTATCCTTCCTGTTCAGTTCAGGCAGGTAAAGGATCCTATGGAGATCATCCGCTTGGTGATAACAAGTCAAACAGGTGCATACCTTCATTTTGAAGAGATTATTGATGTCGCTAAACTTCTGGGATTAAGAAGTGAAGAGGAAGTAGCGGAGGTAGAGGAGGCTATTGCCAGAGAAGCTGTGGTAAATGGTGATATTCAACTTGCCCTTGATATCTGTTTAAATTTAACAAAAAAGAGTCATGGTGCAGTTTGGGATTTATGTGCTGCAATTGCTAGAGGCCCTCCACTTGACAATTTGGATACTGGTACCCGTGAAAAGCTGTTGGGTTTCGCTCTCAGCCATTGTGACGAAGATTCTGTTGGGGAATTGTTGAATGCCTGGAAGGAGCTTCATGCTCATGGTAAATTTGAGAAATTAATGATTACTACAGCAACAAATCCTCCCAATTTCTTGATTGATGGATCTTCAATCACACCACTTCCTGTACAAAGTGTGCAAGACATACTTGACCTGAGAGGTGACAGTGGCCATGATAGACAGAGAGATCTTGTGGGAATTGTCAAAGACATGCTGTCAAAAGTTTGCTTGGACTTTTCAAATGGAGACACACATAATTGGGAGTCTATGTTCGAAGAAAACCGGAAATTGTTGTCCTTCGGAGCACTGGAATTACCATGGCTTCTGGAATTGTTCGATAATGAAGCATGTGATGCTGAAATAACGGATCATCCCACTAAAAGATGTCGATTTTCAACAAAAGTAGAAGCAGCAGTCAGCATCATATATTGGTTAGCTATAAATGGTTTGGCACCCAACGATAATATAATCATGATTCTTGCAAAGTCCATAATGGAGCCTCCCGTTGATGAAGAGTTTGATGTACTTGGCTGCTCAGTTCTTTTGAATCTCATGGACCCTTTCAGTGGAGTGAAAATAATAGAGGAAGAGCTAAAAAGACGAGAATGTTATCAAGAAATTAGCAGCATAATGAGTATAGGAATGTTATATAGTTCCCTCAACAATTCTAAGAAAGAGTGCTCCACTCCTGAGCAGAGGAGAAATCTGTTGCTTCACAAATTTCATGAGAAGTTCACCTCAGCCAATACCGGTAGGTGTACTAAAATCAACAAGTCATCAATATGGTCACTATTTTACCTTTGAATATTCTGCTGAGCTCAATACTTCTGCTGGGCTTTATATGTTTTGTTTTTGTGCTAATATATACCATATTCATTTTGTTTCTACCAACTTTGACAGATGATTTAGACCAGATTGATATGGAAAATACAACGTTCTGGAGAGAATGGAAATCAAAGTTAGAAGAGGAGAAACAACTGGCTGATCAAGCACGGATGCTCAAGCAGATTTTACCTGATATAGACACAACTCGATTCTTGTCTGGTGATGTTAATTATATCAAAAGAGTAGTTTACTCCTTTGTTGATTCTGTAAAGCAGGAGAAAAAGCACATACTGAAGGAAGCAGTGAGGATAGCTGAGACATATGGCCTGCAACGAACTGAGGTCACACATCTGAGCTTATTTGTTTTCTTTAGATGTAAATTTCTCATCTGCAGTTTTGTCTCCTGATGTTTTACAATCTCATATTGTTGCTTGGATTTTTAGGTGCTTTTACGATTTCTCGCCTGCAGTCTTGTGTCTGAATACTGGGATAACAGTGATATTCTGAATGAAATTTCTGAATTCCGGGAGGACATCGTCATATCAGCTAAGGGTGTGATCGATATGATATATTCAGATGTCTATCCAGAGATAGATGGGTATAATAAACAACGCCTTTCTTACATTTATGGCATTCTTTCAGCATGCCATTCATATCTGAAGAGGACCAATGTGATAGAACTGAGATACCCAGAGCATGTGCATACCCATAAGCTTGAACCGTTTCAGTATTATAAGGTACTTGAGGAAGAGTGCAAGAAAGTCTGCTTCATTGATGGCTTGAACTATAAAAACATTGCAGGACTGGATAACCTGAACTTTGAGCATTTCAATGAAGAAGTATGCAAGAATATCCATGCGTCTACCGTCACTGCTCTAGCAGATATGGTACAGTCTCTTGTGAGTATGTATGTTGATGTACTGGCCAAGGGACTCATATCACAGCAAGGTGTTTACAAGCATTATGTTCTGGGGTTGCTGGCATCATTAGAAGGCCGTAGTGAAGCACAATCGACCTGCACAGATCATGAGAAGTTGCAGGCTGCCATATGTGAAGTTGAGTTGAACTATGATAGTTGCAGGGAGTACATCCAAGCTGTTCCAGCCACAGATATTTCATATATTGTGGCAAGGTATTGCACCCTCTGCTTTCCATCTAACTTAGCACGAAGCCATCCAAAGGAACCTTCGTGGAGGAAACCTCTTGCAACGCTACTAGCATTTTGGTCTAAACTTGCTGATGACATGCCGGCGTATGAAAGAGCAGACTACTTAAATTCAAATAGGTTATCTCTGTGCATGGGAGCTTTCAGGCAGCTATTGATAAATGATGAGATATCACTGCACCAAGGTTGGGATGCCATCTCCATGTATGCAAAAGATTGCCTTAGAAGTGGAATGATGATGGAAACATCATGTTTTTGTAGAGCTATGATTCTATCAGGCTGCAGTTTTGAATCAGTAGTTGAAGTATACTATGGAGGACAAGGACAAATAGGGAGTGAGAATGCAGATCCAAGCAATTATTTGGATCTCTTAGAACTTTATAATGCTGCTACAGAAGAGTGTTTGTTGGATTTGAGTGAGGAATCTTATGAATATCGAATATTGCTTCATCATTTGCTGTCATCGTTGAGCCGGTCAACAGGAAAACATACTGGTACTCTAGAAATGGTCAGATCCGGTGTTTGGGGGAAGTTAATCCGCTTTTCGGAAGACATGCAGCTAGAGAGCCAATTACGAGTCTATGCGCTACAGCTGATGCAATGTATCACAGGAAGAAACCTTAAAACTCTTCCAAATGAGATGGTGTGCCAGGTTGAGCCGTGGGAATCATGGTATGAGCATGGAGCAGGTGCTGCCGTGGCTGATGAGAGTATCAAATCCTCTAGCAGCATCACAGGGACTCTTGTGGCACTTAGATCTACTCAGATGGTCACTGCAGTTCTGCCTGATGCTAATATCACTCCAGAAAACCTAGCAACTCTTGATTCTGCTGTATCTTGTTTTTTAAATTTGTCAGAACATGCTTCTGCTGTGAACGTTGCTGTTTTGGAAGCAGTGTTAGAGGAGTGGGAGCAATTGTTCTCCCCCAAAGAAGAGCATGTTGCACCTCAGGAATCACCAAAAGAAACAAGTGACTGGAGTGATGGATGGGATGATGGCTGGGAAGCCCTACCAGAAGAGCTGGAGAGTCCAAAGAATAAACAAGAGGGTGTGTTGTCTGTCCATCCCCTCCACAGTTGTTGGATGGAGGTTATCAGAAAACGTGTTGAGCTTGGTGAGCTGCATAAGGTCCTTGAACTTCTGGACCGAGCATCTGCGAAACATAGTGTGTTCCTAGAAGAAGAAGAAGCACAGAGCTTGGTTGAGCTTGTATCTGGTCTGGACTGCTTCATGGCTCTTAAAACTGTGCTGCTACTCCCATATGAAGCTCTGAGACTGCAGTGCCTGCAGATGGTGGAGGTGAAGATGAGGGAAGGAATTGTGTCCACCTCCTCAAATGCTGATGATCATGAGCTCCTTGCCTTGGTTCTTTCCTCTGAAACTATGCAGAAGATCACCACAGAAGAGGCATACTCCAAATTTTTCTCTTACATATGCCATCTTGTCGGGCGCCTTGCAAGGTCATTCCAGACTGATCTCTTCATACAATGGAACGATGAAGCAACATCTACTATCAACAGATCTTTACTGTTCGGTAGAGTTTTGTTTCCATGTTTTGTATCTGAGCTGGTCCTCAGGGGGCAGTATCTTCTGGCTGGGTTCGTCATCTCGAGATGGATGCACACACATCCATCCCTGGGCCTGATGGATATCACTGAGACCAGTGTGCGACGCTTCCTTCAAGGCCAGGTTGCCCAAGCTGAGCTGGTGGAAGGGAGCAATGCTGCTTTCACTGACGGTGAAGTTTGTGTTAGGCACACAATCTCCGGCCTACAGTCGAAACTTGTTTCTCTTCTGCAGTCCGCATTGGCAGCCTTCCCAAACCCATGAGTTGTGGGCAGCATTAAGTTTTGTGTAGATTTTAACTTTACACTGTTGCTGTACTACCAGTATACCTGTAACATAAAATGTTTACTTGGGGTAATGGTAAAAGTGAATAGTTGAAGATTTTAAAATGTTTTCCCAGACCTACAAAGTTCCCTAGGTTCAGAAATACCAACACCTAAAACGACCAAATCCCCGAATGAGCTTGCCAGCGGTCATACCTTTTAGAGGAAGTCTTCTAATCACTAAGAGCATCTCCACCATCTCTACTTGTCATTTATTTATTTTTGGCAAACCAAAAAAAAATATTTTCCAACAATTTGGTAAAAATTTTGCAAACTTGGCAAATTTCCACCCTTCCACGCGCAAATATGCACGCGCGCAAAGAGCTTGGCATTTCTCGTCTGCCGTGCTGCTGCGCTGCATGCCGGTGTTGTCAGCTCCTGTCCTGCTGGGCTCTGCTGCGTGAATCGCTGGTGTACTGCCTGGTGGCTTCGCAGAGCGTAGTAGCCTATGTTAGCTGGATACGGATACTTGTATCTACGCATACGCATTTCTCAAAAAATAAGTGATACTAGATACGTTTAGGATTTTTTTTTAATAATGATAATTATACATAATTTAATAGAAATAGCACGATTGTTTGTAAAAAATGTGATTCAACAACACTTTTGAGATTGTACGTATATATACTAACGCAAAAGCAAATGAACAAAACTATATTTTAGACCGGGATACATGAGAGGAGCACTAGTTTTGAATACTAATTGGTCAGAGTCAAATCGTATATGCAATTCAAGGTCGTGCATGGATGTTGAGGGTCGGCCAAACGAATGAGGTCAGCAGTACTGGTTTGCCGTGTGCTTTGCGGCTAAGGCATAACACATACATGCTATATCTAATTTAGTCCACAAGTATCAGATACGCGTGTGCACTCAGATACATATCCAAATTCTTAAGTACGGCATGGATACATATCAAAAAGTATCTAAGGCGTATTGGTATCCGATACGTATCGGATACGGGATACACACCTCTGAAATATCCGCGCATCATAGGTAGTAGCAGCCTGCAGAAGCGCAAGGTTCACCTGGCAGGATGCTAAAGAAACAAGTAGGCCTACTGTGGTCATGGCTGGGAGAGCAAAGCGGTAATAAAGTGAAGAGAGAAATGATGTAAAAAAAAAAAGTGAAGACAGAAAAGCTGCAAGTTGCATGCTTGTGGGTTCCAAAATAAAATTGCCTGCACTATGCGAAACAGAAATGCACGTCGACACTGAAATACACGTGTGTGAAATTGAAATGCACGTAGTTTTTTTTTATTTTGGCAAGTTTAAAATAGCAAATTATTGATTAGAGAGACTGTTATTTTACTTGGTATATAGTTTTAGGAGTTGAGAAATCATAAGATTTGCCAAGTAGAATTTAGCAAATTCTTGGAGATGCTCTAAGCCTGGCTTCAACCATACAACACAAGCCCTCATGTCGCTCCCACGCGCGCGTCATGGGCGGTTCTTGTTCATCACCTAGCCGCCACCGCCTCTTCTCTCCTTCTCATGTTGCGCCGCCGCTGTAGCTAGCCGCTGGCAAGGCCTCTCGACTGGCTGGGATGCCGGCGGCGGCGTGGGCGTGGCCTTTCCCTTGGCGGCATGCGCAACAACAACAGGATCGACGTACTTTTCTCGTGCGTGCTGCGTGGAGTTCGGCGAGGGGGTTGAAAGGTCCCTTGGTTGGTTTTGATAATTGAGTGACAACTTTAGGACTGACTAATGTGTTTATGATGAGATACACAGGAAATTAGTCCTTAGGTGAATATGCAATGGAGGAGCTTAATTGCATATGTGACATGACATGGAGTCATGTGATCAAGTTGGAGAAGATCGAGATGAGGCTTGGCTTGATGGACCGGTGGATGTGTGAAGGGCAAGTCAAGGCTTTGAAGCGATGGACCATGAGACGGTGAAGCTTGAGCAAGACTTGGGCCGATGGACCATGAGACGGTGAAGAGAAAGTGAGGTCAAGATCGATGGACCAAGAAGGTTGCATGATGATATGAAGTGGATCATATCATTTGAAGATCGTGTCGGTGCATGTGTTGCATTGGCACATTGAAGGAAGACGGTGGAAATGGAAATGCGCAAGGCAAAGGTATAACCTAGGCTTTTCATTTCACCGGTCATGAGGTGTGTAGAGAAGTTGATGACCGGATTTAGGATTAATAGCCATACTATAAAGAGGAAAAATCTTTAGTTGCAACGGTTATCTAGTGCCACTAAGTGTGAGTCTCATTTGCATATACTTTGCGCTTAGTGACGTGGTGAGGTGCATGAGAAAGCTCAGAAAAATACTTATGAAAAGCTAACTTAACTGACCAAATTATTTTGGAATATATTTGGTAAAGTTAGTATTTCAAATGGCTTGAAATTGTGCTGAAATAAAATGAGTTTCAATCAGTTGCAAGCAGCAGAAAGAAGTTGGAAGGAGTTGGAAGCAGCAGAAAGAAGTTAGAAGGAGTTTGAACCAGACCGGACCAAGTTTCAATTCCAGAACAACTGATCGGACCAACTATCAGAACTAGGAGCTGCTGGCCGTGTGCTTGTGTCGACTAAAAATAGTAGCAGGTTGCATGCTCGATTGTTTGGATAGGAGGAAGCTTCGTGGTGCTGTTTGCTACCCCATTTAATTTGCATGGGACCCACATGTGCATGTTGTCTATGGCCACTCATGTGAACAGTTATTGCTGCTCGTCCAATTCAAGTGCATGCAAGAGCAAGCTGTTGGTTCTACTATTTTGGGTGTACCAAGCATAAATGATGAGGCATGTGCTACTGCTGTTGGATCAGAGAAAATGGACTGCCCATTTGCCCGTTGCTGCTGCCGTGCTCTGCCTTTTGCTGGGGCCCGCACGTTAGTGGAGCAAAGGCTCCATCCGCCCATTGGGTGGCTGGTCTGGCTGGGAGGATAAGCAGGAGCATACCCCTTCGTTCTTCTCTCTGGTTCCTATTCCCCATTCTTAATACAGAGAACCAAGAACAGAGAACAAGCTCTCTTTCTCCTCTCTCACTCTATAGCATTTGTGTTCCATTCAAGTGAGAGATCGAGTTCTAGTGATAGATCTGAGAGCCCGTGTGAATCTCCTCCCTCTCCTCTTCCTGCTCAAGCATGGTGCTTACTCTTTAGAGGATTGAGGGAAACCCTAGTGTGTGTATTTCGGGAATGCATATTTTGTGGCACTAGGTGATTCTTGTGATTGCAAGTTTCTTGTTACTCTTGGTGATTCCCGTCATCTAGACGGTTGGGGTTGGATTGATTGGTGAGGGGATTTGGTGATTGTGTCTGCCCCTCAATCAAGATGAATTTGTGGGGGGTTGTTGTGCTGTAAGAATCGATGAAAGAAAAATAAATAAATAAAGATACATTCTGCAGCAAATAAAATCTTGTTTGCTAAAGCTTTTTTTTGAATTATTTGGAATACAATAAATTCCAAAGGTTGCTTAGGATGGAAGGAACTGCGTATAACAATGATAAGTATTACAACAGTACAAAAATAATAATACAAGAAATAAAAGAAAATCAAGGGACACGTACATACCTCCTTAGCTGCCACGTATACATGCAGATAAACATTAGTAACTCAACTAGAGGTAAAATTAACCCAACTCTGGGTCAAGACATTCTGTATATATACCTACGTACCCTGCTGGTAGCTACACCAAACCACCAAAACACTTCCATAGTAAAGTTGGGAAAAGTTGAGAGAAATCAGAGGTGCTGAAGGAAGGGAGTCGTTTCTCAGGTGCGCTCCTAATTAGTAATCTGATTTCTATTGCTTTTCTTAATTTTCTATGCCTTAGTTACTCCGTGTTCTGTTGATTGGTATTGGAAACCACTGTTACTCTTGCTTTAGACATTAAGCTCCCCGTATGCACTCTGATCTTCTAATCTAACATATTCCTCTATAATCTGCCATCGCTAGCTACTAGTTTATTTCTACTTCTGAACTATGAAAGAGCAGGTGTATGTTAGCTGACTGAATGCAATATGAACTGCTCTCTGAACCTGAATACACGAGGACCTGTCTATAACCCTATATACTTAAATAAGATGTTAATTTAGTACTTGGCTGGCTACATGACGGCCGGGGTCATTACTTCTGGCAAGAACTCTGTATCATGGTGTCATGTACGGCCGCCCATATATCAGGAAACGACGCGCGCGAGATGTCCGCCGTGCGCGTGAGCGCGCTGATCGCGCCCAGGAAGCCGCTGCTGCCGAACGTAGTGGCTAAGTTTAGAAAGAAATAGTTAGTTGGAAGGTTTGTTTGCATGGCTAGAATTAAGGAGCGATTGGCTCCAGGTGTGTGCGGCTGTGAGGCCTTATATTCTTGTAACCGGACCTAAGATCAATCAAGCAAGATCATTATCTCTAATCTCCCTCCCCTCTCAACTAAGCCTGCGGCTGTGCGGCATAACCACGCCGGAGAAGACGACGGACCGAGGCTACGACCTCCGTAGCCGAGGGCCACCTACCCTAGACCTCCAGGCCCTTGACA